>CAMGYJ010000011.1:4901261-5101266 GCA_946122785.1 Linum tenue | reverse complement strand
ACCAACAAAACAATAATAAAATAAAGAAACAGTACAGCTTAATTCATTACGACGTACCAGCTGTACAATACGATTTCACTTATCCGAATCCGAATACGAGCAGGATAATATAAATTAACATACGTACATGAGAGAGTTCAAGTTCTTGTAAGTGACCGTTTTGTCGAGAAACAAGATGTATTTCGTCTGAGAATCCAGTCCGACCAAACAAGCCGCCAGAACGAGAGCCGCCACGGCTCCAACCCTTAGACCACACTCCACCACTACCATCTTCATGACGATTGATCTCTAGTAGTCGTTGAAACGAGAAGGAAACTCGACCATATAAGAAAGTAAGGAACACCAAGCTAGAGATTCACTAACACGATGTGAGTTAGCCAATTCTCGGACAATAGTCACTCTCACTAGCTAGCTAGCTATGGTTTCCCCTGGCTGGGAGCTCTTTCTTTATAAGTTCTTTGAAACGTGTGGTGGGGGATCGATCAAATCAATGGCGGCTGAAGAGAGAAAGTTTGAAGGAAATGTGGTAGGCAAGAGATCCACGATGGAGATACCCAAAAAAAAAAAAAAGAGAGAGTGTTGGAACTCTGATTTATTGAGTTCCATAAGTATTTACTTCCTCCCTTTAATATTATGCCTACCATTTGGGGTCCAATGGAGCGATGTAAGTATTACCTTCCAAGTTCCAAGTTGTCCAAAAATAAATAAAAAATAAAAAAAATCAAGTAAAGCCCCCTTTTCATTAATTGTTCACGAGCTACCTCTCTCTCGATAGCTATGGTACGTAGTGAGCAACGGTCCAAAACGATTACCTATGAAACTAGTATATAGCAGGCCATATATCGATCTCCATCTGTTGTTATCGTGTTTTATGGTGATAGCTTTGTTTTAGCAAAGGCCTAATTTTCTTGTTATATCTCAATAATACTCAATACACTATCGTGTTTTCTTAAATACATACTATTCAGAAGATGAAGAAAAAAAAACGTTACGAGTTCGCATCACAATAATTCCCGTGCTTATATACCGTTGTATTTATGTATTCCCTTCTTCCAAACAAAAAACTGACTTGCATGAATCGAAAGTTATTATGATATACAGACATATGAGAACGTTTAATCAAAGATCACACAACATGACAACAATATATATACGATATCACCGATTATTTTATCTCAACATCTCGAATACAGACTACTACTGCGCGCTCAACATTCTCACAGTTGTATGTCGACACGTGTCTGCCTTACAAATTAAATTACTTGTAAAATGTAGAATTTCACATCTAAGCATACACTTAGCTTCGATCGAGTACATCGCGACGAAGATGGAAGTAGCTAGTAGATTGAGTGATGGACGATGCAATGGACGAGCCACCACCACCATGTGTATAAGATAAAGAGTACAAATTAAAGAGATGGAGAGCAAAGGATATGATGGATGGGTACGTGTATTTATTGCATATATACTTTCCCGGTCGTAGAGGTGCACACTAATTGCCTCATACCTAATAACCGATCTCATTTATTACAAATAATAAAGACATTTATATTTTCAAATTTTCTTGCATGCAATCAGGGTGGGCAACGATTCGGTTCACATCGGATCAAATCGGACCGAATCGACTCTCACATCGAATCGGATCGAACTGTTTATTTTTTTATTCGAATTTGGCTCCTAAATTTGGTTAATTTTTCGGTTTTGCTTCGGTCCAGACCGAAACCGTAAAATCAAGCTAAGGATCGGACCGAATCGTAATTAAATGAATTGCCTATTATATTATGCTCCGAGAAGGCAAGTCGATTTGGAGTTGAAAAGTGAAAACCCTAGTACCCTACACGACACTTAACTACCTATAAGTATAATTGACTTTCCCTGACTTAGACTCGTCGCTCCTGCTCCTATAGTCTTACCCACAAATCAGGGTTCTCATCGGCATTGCTTCGATCAAGAGAGCTGCTTACTTGCACTAGTTCTTGGAGTAATTAAGTGTCACTTTGTTAAACTCCTTTCTAATGCCTTGTACCATGTGCTTATATTGCAGAAAAAGGCTTTCTAATGGGACAAGTGGAAATTCTGGAGATTGGGCGGTCCAACGTGCACTGGAAATGAAAATGGAAGATTAGAGAGGCAATTAGTTAGACTACCTTTGAGATTGAATAAAAAGACTTTTGTCTTGTAAGTTTAAACAATAATTCACGTTTAGTTTTTTGCATAATATTTTGGAATATGTGGTTTTTTAAGAATTGTAGAGTATTTAACTTTGGATAATTTGATTACTTTTTTTGTGTAGTTACATTTTTTGAATTCTTGTGCTGTCCTTTAAGAGTGATTTTATACTAATGAAAGATTAGTTGGTCCAATGGGGATGGTCCAGACCGAATCGATCCATATATGGTTTGATCCAGACCGAATCGAAGTAATAACGATTCGACTTTGGTCCTTGATTTAGAAGAAATTTTGGTCCGATTCGAAAATAGTTTGGTCGGGTCTTGGACCTAATCGATCGATGCCCACCCCTCCATGCAATAACAAGACAAACCCGCTAGCATTTAGTACATTGAGATTTACATGCATAGACAGCATAGTGACATATATAAATGGACAAAATATATAATTATACGGTCCAACATTCGTAATATCTAGATTTACCACTTACAAGAGAAATAATTAGGTATTCCATGGGAGTACATAATGATTATTTATTAACCGTTTATGATTCTATAAAATTTCTTTCATAATAGAGAAAGCCTCTTAAAAACCATCGCTTTAGTGATGTTGCTCGAAGGAGGCGTGCTTTCTGGCTTTCTTATATTTTTTTGTTATGATGAAAACTAGACCCTAATATATATCGTATGGAAATGGAATGGAAGGCCCTAGCTAATTAAGCTACGTTCACATGGTAATTGACCCGTTTAATTAACACTAGCGTGGGCCCCGGCCATTTGGCCGGACGAAGATGAGGTATGAAATTTGATAATGTAATGGGGTGTATAGCTTATTGTTTGAACCTAACTGAGTGTAGGAGTGAGGTTCGAAGGAGAGTTTGGGTCGAGAAGAAACGCGAGAGCCGAGCTGGATCAGTGGAACCAGAATCAGAGAGTTGAGTGAGAAAGAGATTAGAAAGAGAAGTAGTTCTTGTAGAGAGAGAATGGTGAAAAATGCGATCCCCTCACCCACCGTAGTAAATGCCATATTTATAGGCTTCATGGTGGTGGGTGAGTGGTTGACATAGGGAGAGATACAGTGATGTGACTACTGGGATACAATGATGTGACCACTAGCACACTAAGGCTTTTAGGCCATCCCTCTACCTAGGATGAGTCAGAGATCCACTCATGGCCCTGATGTGACTACCCGCTTGGAAGAGGTGCGCTTCCCTCATCTTCTGGTTCAGCCTACGCTAGTCCTCCCCTAGCGCCTGTCATCTCTTCGCGCCTGGACGTGGTTAGCCATGATGAGGCGGCACACTCGGGGTCCTCGCGCTGCCGTGTTGGGGTCTCATCCAGTTGCGCCCGGTTCCTTGGCGTGGTTAGGCCCGAGTCCTATGCCCAACAATTGCCCCCCAGCAGGGGGTGTTTTGTGAACGCCTCCTGTTTAGGTTTCCTCCGGACTCGGGCCGGTCCGCTTGTAGCTATTGGTTGGCGCCGACGTGCGCGATACTATGAACTGGCGTCGCCTTGCCCTGACGCCATGTGCCATCGCGCTCGTTGTTGGGCTTCATTCGGTCGCCACGCGCAATGCTTGGCGCGCGCTGTTGTGCGTACGGGGTCGTTTTCTTCGTGTGCGGTACGCGCTAATGCGCTCGTTGTTGGTCTTTGTTCGCTGAGCGCGATACTCGCGCGCGATGCGCTCGTGGAGTTGTTTTCTTTTCGCAGCGCGACGCATGTTTTCCTCTTCCAGGCGTTATCCTCGCGATAAGCGCTCGCGGTTGAGCTTTGTTCGTTGAGCGTGATACTCGCGCGCGATGCCCGTCGATGCGCGCATGGGGTTGTCTTCTTGTTGCGACGCAATGCGTGTCTTTCTTTTCCTCGCGGGTGTGCCATGCCCCCCAGTCGGTGCGCGGCGCTGGTGGCGTCGCCGACTAATGCCTATGATTGTAGGTGTCAACGTGTCACTGTGTGGTTAGGCTATTTGGGCGGGGGTTTTTTGAATTTCGAAAAGATTTGGTGGGATCTGACTGTTACGGATCCCAATGTGGCTTTAACCTTTCGCATTCCGCCGAACGGCCTTGGCCCTTCGCTTTCCCCCGGATCAATTATAAATATGAGATTGTTGAAGGGAGGAGGGCTCACTTGTTTTCTCCGATCATAGCCTCGCTTTTGTTTTCCTAAGATTTCCCTCCTCCTTCACTTCTCTTTCCTCGAGATTTTCTCTCCTCCTTTTACTACCCCAATCCTCTTCTGCTGTTGATCAACTTCGAGTCGATATCATGTCCAACATCAACAACCAGGAGGCCGAGGTCGTACAAGGCGAAGAAGGTAATGTCTCTCCTCTCTCGCATACTTCTTCTGACCATTCCGGTGGTGGGAATGGAGGTTCTGGGGATTGGAACGGTGGATCCGACGGTGGGGGTGGCAGTAGTGGTGGTGGACTTCCGGCGACGCCGACGTTCGATGCTAGGTCAGGCGATGGGGCCGGAAGCTCTTCTGATCAGGGTATAACCGTTTCCGGTAGTGGGGAGGTGGCGCGGCCGGCTCGGGGGATTCTGATTATTCGGCGTAACCAGGGTGGTGGGCCGGTCGCCGGCGACGAAGCGGCCGACGAGGAAATCGCCGACGAGGAAGTCGCCGATGGTGAGGTCGGCGACGATGAAGTCGCCGACGATGAAGACTTCGGCGATGAGACAGAGCAAGGAGACTTTGATGTGCAATTCGCGCCGCGAGCAGTCGAGCGCGTTACCGAAGCCATGGCCCGCTTGGGGCCGCAGGGTGTTGGCTCTACATACCGCGTGATCGAATGGGCGGAGATGTGGGGTGACCAGCCGGCGCCGTCTGACAATCTCAAGCGCGGACCCGAGCACTCCTCGACGTATGACGTGGATGACGTGGAGGAGTTGGTTCGCGGACTGGGTTTGCCCCCCAGTTGGGAGTACGCCGCTCCCTCGGTGCGCAGTATGGTGGGTAACTGCCCCCCTGGGTGGTTCGGTGTGTATGCCGAATACTGGGTTATGGGGTTCAAGTTCCCCATCGACCCGCTGTTATGCGCCATATACGACCGCCTCAAATGCTCCATCGGTCGGCTCTCACCGTCAGTGATCATGCACGCGAGTTGCCTTCGTCTCGCGTGCAAGAGGCTTAACATCGTGCCTACTTACGGCTTATTCCGCAAGATGTACAAAATCAAGGAGCCGACAAAGGTGAGCGACTGTCTCTCCATCCAGCGACGCGATCACCGCCCCGATGGCTTCGTGTACGGCTCGCCCAAGTTGAAGAAGACTTGGTTTGGTCAGTTTTTCTATGTTAAGCCCGCTCCCGGGGAATGGGCGAGTGGGTCGCTGCCGGAGCCCACCACCTGGATGAAGGGCAGTATAGCCGGTTTCGAGTCCGACGTCGGTAAATACGACGGGCTCAACGATGAGTATGAGGCTTGCATGCCTCACCGCATGAATTTATACAAGCGGGGAGTCCGCGAAGCCTGTTTGGAAGAGCTCTTTGGAGATGGTTAGTTATGTTTCCTTCCTTTTTGTATTCTATCTTATTAACCGCTCTCTTACGATTTATTGGCGCAGGTGTTGACTTCTCTTCCCTCGCGAGTATGATGTCGGTGGATGACGTCGCGCCGCGTGCCGACAAGAAAAGGAAGAAGAAGGTCGGCGCGGCGCCAAAACCCTCGAAGCGGAAGGAGGTCGAGCAACCGCAACCGCAGGTTGTAGAGAGGCCCCGCAAGATCCTTCGCATAGCGGAGCCAACCGTCCAAGCGGCGAAGCAACTGCCCGCGGCGCCACAATTGTCCGCCGCGCAGCGGCTCTCACTGGCGCTTTCGGAGCCCGAGGCGACGGTGAGCCGGCCCGCTCGTCGAGGGGGGGATGGGGCTGGCAGCTCATCCGGGACATCCGCTACCACTCCTCCCGTCAGCGCTGCACCTCCTTCCGCCGCCGTCCACCAAGTCCGCGACGTGCGGATTCACACCGCCGCGGCGTGCAACTTGGTGTCAGCCAATCATGCGCTTCGGGCGATCGGGCCCATTCTCTCCGTTCCCCCGCGGGTGGAGAAGACGGACCCTCTTCACGACCTGGCGCAGATCCATTTCGCGGTAAGACTCGGTTTAGGTTAAGGTTTATTTTCTTAGCCTCCCCCCTTCTTTTTTGCTTGGCTAAGACTCGTGGCGTTGCAGGGTTTGTCGGCGACCTTTCGCGCTCAGCAAGAGCGCGCCTCGATGCGCGCCAAGATGAAGGCCGACGAGGCGCAAATCGTGCAGCTGGAGGGGAAGGTCCTCGGGGCGAACAATCGCGCGGAGGACGCTACCTCTAAGGCCAACGAGGCACTGGAGTCACTCGGCCTTTTGCAGAGCCGATTGGCCGCGGACGTGGAGGCGGCCAAAGAGCAGGTGCGGAACGAGGAGCGCACTGCTCTTCGAGAAGAACTGGAAGTCTCCTTTTCTGAGAGATTGCGCAAAGCTCGCGAGGAGTTCCAGAAGGAGAAGGACGACCTTGTTCGCCTTCACACCGTTGCTAAGGCGGAGGCCGTTCGCGCAGCTGAAGTCGCGGCCGTCCGCCAGTTCAAGTCTTCCCAACCTTTCGGGAAGATCATGGCGGATGCCATGACCAAGGCCGTGATAGCGGTTGGTAAGAAGGTCCGCCCTGAGAATCCGGGGATGCGCTGGGACACTCGCGAGATGGTTCAGCACGTCAAAGTGTGGATCAGCGAGAAGCGTCCTTTGGATTCTGACTCCGAGTCCGAGGAAGAGGAGGAGGAAGAAGCGGAGCGCCGGGAGGAGGTTGAGCGTCCGACAGGGGAGGAGAGGAAGGACGGAGAGGTGGCCGACGAAGATGAGGAGGACGAGGAAGAGGAGCGTCCTCTATTGCGCCGCAAGTTGAGCAGGGAGGGCGAACAGCCCGATACTGGTTCTGCTTAGATGTGGCCCAATTGAGCCTTAGCTGTTTTGTTGTTTTCTTGTACTCTTCTTTTTTTTTTTGTTTTCTTGTGTGTAGCCGCGCACGGCATCATGGCTCCCTCCTTGATTAGAACAAAAGATTTTCGACTATGTTTGTGTGCGCGAATGAGTAATAACTTTGTGTGTGCGAATGAGCGACAACCACTGCTTTTGCCTTGTTCCCTCGCGCGGAGGGTGTGCGAGCTGGGTGCTCATCTTTGTTCTTTCGAACTTAGGCGCGAATAGTGCTAGACTATTGCTAATATTTTGTTCTTTCGAACCTTGTCCTTTTGCGCGAATAGTGCTGGACTATTGCTAAGTTTTGTTCCGTGGAACTGAGCGCAGAGTGCTGGACTCATACTAATTTTTTGTTCTTTCGAACTGATTGGGCGCGAATAGTGCTGGACTATTGCTAAGTTTTGTTCCGTGGAACTGAGCGCAGAGTGCTGGACTCGTACTAATTTTTTTTTTTGTTCTTTCGAACTGATTGGGCGCGAATAGTGCTGGACTATTGCTAAGTTTTGTTCCGTGGAACTGAGCGCAGAGTGCTGGACTCATACTAATTTTTTGTTCTTTCGAACTGATTGGGCGCGAATAGTGCTGGACTATTGCTAAGTTTTGTTCCGTGGAACTGAGCGCAGAGTGCTGGACTCATACTAATTTTTTGTTCTTTCGAACTGATTGGGCGCGAATAGTGCTGGACTATTGCTAAGTTTTGTTCCGTGGAACCATGTCCTTTTATTTATTGCGCTAACGCGCTATTACAAACGTGGTACACGTTAACCGGCGCGGTGGTATTTCCTTAGATTCTGCGCATTCCATGTTCTTGGAACCTTGTTGCCCCCCAGCTCGCTGAGTTTGAATGTGTTGGCGCCTACCACTTCGCGGATCAAGTAAGGGCCTTCCCATGTCGAGGCAAGCTTCCCGTGCCTGGGGTCAGGGCGGAAGTTCCGCCGCAGCACTTGGTCGCCAAGGATCAACTTGTGCGGGACCAGCTTCGCGTTATGGTACTTGGCTACCTGTTCTTTCATGGCGGCTAGCCTGATGGCTGCCAACTCACGCCTTTCCTGCGACAACTCGAGCTCTAGTAGGCGCGCCTCATCGTTTGCTTCTTCGTTGTACCCGGTGATTCGGTAGGTCGGCGTCGTTGTCTCGATGGGAATCACCGCGTCAGTGCCGTACGTCAGAGCGAAGGGGGTTTCGCCCGTTGCCACTTTGTACGTGGTGCGGTGCGCCCATAGCACTGTGTGGAGTTCGTCCGCCCAATTGCCCTTGGCTTCATTCAGGCGAGTGTGGAGGCCATGCAAGATCGCTTTATTGGAGGACTCCGCTTGGCCGTTGGCTTGAGGGTAAGCGACCGACGCGAATCTTGCAATGATTCCCACCTCGTCGCAGAAGTCCATTACTTCTGCGCAATCGAATTGCTTCCCGTGGTCGAAGATGAGTGCATTCGGAACCCCGAAGCGCGACAAAATGTTGTTGCGCAAGAAACGTGTTACCTGCTGCGCCGTTATGGACGCCAGCGCCTCGGCCTCGATCCACTTAGTGAAGTAGTCGACCGCCACGATTATGTATTTGCGCTTCCCCTTTGCCGTTGGGAAGGGGCCCAAGAGATCAACTCCCCATTGCGCGAAAGGCCATGGGCTTAAGTTGCCCTGGAGCTCGGTGGCCGGCAAATGGTGTTGGCGCGCGTTGACTTGGCATTTATGGCACTGGTCTGTATAGCTCTTCGTATCTTTCTTGACTCGCGGCCAGTAGTATCCATGCAAAAGGATGGTACGCTCCATGCTGCGCGGCCCCGCGTGCATTGCGCACAGCCCCTCGTGTAGTTCACGCACTAGGTCGTGCGCCTCCTCCTGCCCAATGCATTTGAGGTACACACCCGAGTACGACCTTCGGTATAATTCTCCCTCGATAAGCGTGCAACGAGCTGCCTTTTGCCTTAGAGCCCAAGCTTGCTTGGGGTCTTCTGGCACCACCCCCTCTTGGAGGTACTTCATAATTGGATGTCTCCAATCTTCGCATGGCACGAGCTGGGTCGTGTTGACTGCTACCCCCGGGGTGGTTTCATCTTCTTCTTTTTGGACGGACACGAGGCGCGTCGATTCGAAGTCTGTAGCCGTTGCTAGCTTGGATAGCGCGTCAGCATGCGCATTTTCCTCCCTTGGTATCTGTGCATACGTTACTGATTCGAACGTTGTGGCCCTCTGCTTAACGCGCTCCATGTAATGCGCCAGTGTGTCTTCCTTTGCGTCGAACGCACCATTCAGTTGGTTGACCGCCAGGGAGGAGTCGGAAAGTATACGCACCGTTCTTGCCCCGAGGTCGTGAGCGGCCGTCATCCCTGCCAAGATGGCCTCGTATTCCGCGGCGTTGTTTGTCTTCAACGCCCTGAACCTGATTGCGATTTCGTGCATTACGCCGGCAGGTGTGCGCACCACAACCCCTGCTCCGGCGCCATGCTTACTCGCCGCTCCATCTACATAGACTTCCCAAACGCCCTCCGGCGTTGTTTCGAGGGTCACCCCTTCCGCGATGAAGTCCGCTAAGATTTGGGCCTTGATTGCTGGCCTTGGCGCGTATTGAATATCGTACTCCGAGAGCTCCACCGCCCATTTGACCATGCGTCCCGACACTTCCATTGAAGTCAGAATCTTTTTTAGTGGTAGGTTGGTCAGGACGGTGACCTGGTGCGCTTGAAAGTACGGGCGCAGTTTCTGCGAAGCGCTCACTAACGCCAGGGCAGCTTTCTCGATTGAGGAATATCTTGTTTCCGCGCTAACGAGAGTGCGCGAGGTGTAATACACTGGTTGCTCAGTCCTGCCATCCCTCCTAGATATCAGAACCGCGCTCACGGCTCTTGTTGACACGGCGAGATACAAGAAAAGTTTTTCATTAAGCTTGGGAGCGGTCAGTACAGGGGGGGATACAAGATACGCCTTTAGTTCCTGGAAGGCCGCTTCGCATTCTGTGGACCATGCGAAGCGCGTCCCGTTCTTGAGTGTCTGGAAGAAGGGCGCGCATTTGTCAGCGGACCTTGGTATGAACCTCCCCAGTGCCGCTATCTTGCCGTTCAGAGATTGGATTTCCAATGCGTTCCGCGGCGCTCGTAGTTGTTGGACCGCGGTGATTTGCTTCGGGTCGACCTCTATGCCGCGCTTGGTTATCATGAACCCTAGAAATTTCCCCGCCTCTGCTCCAAAGACACATTTGAGTGGATTGAGGCGAAGGCTGTGCTTGCGGAGGGCTTCGAAGGTCTCGCGTAGGTCCTCCAGGTGTGACCCACCCGCCTTGGTTTTGACGATAAGGTCGTCTACATACGCCTCGATGTTCCGGCCGATTTGCTGCGAGAAAACTGCGTCGATCATTCTTTGGTATGTCGCGCCCGCGTTTTTCAACCCGAACGGCATACCCACGAAGCAGAAGTTCCCGAAAGGCGTCATGAAGGCCGTTTTTTCTTCATCTTCCTTGGACATTTGGATTTGGTGATATCCTGAGAACATGTCGAGGAAGGACAACGTCTCGTGGTCGGCGGTCGCGTCGATCAGCTGGTCGATGCGTGGCAGGGGGTAAGGGTCTCCCGGGCATACTTTGTTGATTGTGGTGTAGTCGACGCACATCCGCCAGGCTCCTGACGATTTTTTGACTAAGACCACGTTCGCCAGCCACTTCGGGTACTTCACGGGGCGGATCAATCCGGCTGCTAGCAGGCGCGCGACCTCCTTTTCTATCGCCTTCAGCTTGTCCCCGGTGAACGTCCTCCGCCCTTGTTGCCTTGGTTCGGCGCCGGCTGGAACCGCGAGGCTATGCTGCGCTACCTCCCTGGGCACTCCTGGCATGTCCTCTGTGCACCACGCGAAGAGCTCCTTGTACTCCTTCAGCAGCGTTATGAGTGGTTCGATTGCGTTGCTGCTGACGTGAGTGGAGATGCGTATCTTCCTGGTCGGCTCAGCAGGGTTAAGCGCGACCTCGAAATCGGAATCCATGGATTCCGGGCGGGGCTCTTCTGCTCTTGTGTCGACGATGTTGGTTTGGCGCGCCACAACGCGGTCTTCCCAAGTCGTTCCTCGCGCCTCCCCGACTCCTCCCTGTGTTGGAAACTTGAGCTTCTGGTGACACGTCGACGGGAGGGCCATGAACTTCGCGAGGAAAGGTCGGCCCAAGATGCCATTGTGCGCCGATTCGCAATCGACGATTGTGAACTCTATCTGCTTGGAGACGCGGGGCTCCTGGTCCCCAATAACTACTGGGAGGGTGACCACTCCAATTACCGGGACTCTGGTTCCGGAGAAGCCAACCAAGTTGCCGTGTGCGCGCCTGATTAGGCGCGGATCGATATCCATTTTGTTGATGGTATTCTGGAAGAGGATGTCGGCCGCGCTACCCCCGTCTATCAGGAGACGGTGGGTCTTGCAGGCGGCGATCAGCGCGGTGACGATGAGTGGCTCCTCCGACGGGATTCCTTGTGGGAACTCCGCGTCGCCGAAGCTCAGGTTGAACTTCGGCGGTGCGTCGACGGCCGCGCACTCCTTTGCGCGCTCACGCTTGGTTTTCTTCTTGGGACGATCTCCTTCGACCGTTACCACCCCGATCTCTTTGCGCACTACATATGCGCCTGTGTCATCGTCGTAATCGGTTTGTGGGGGTGGGGGTGGCTGTTGTGGCGCTTCGACTTGCTCCTTTTTCACGTGGGTGAATTCAGTTAGCAACCCTCGTCGTACGAGGCCCTCTATTTCGTACCGTAACTCTCGGCATTCTTCTGTCTTATGCCCCGTTGCTCTGTGGAATTCACAATGCCGGCTCCGGTCGCGCATGTAGGGTTGAGACTTCAGCGGGGCAGGCCAGTTAATCTTGTATCCTTTCTCGCGGAGGACGTGGAACACGTTCTTCACGGAGTCATTGAGGGGCGTGTAGGCATTGGATACGCGCCTGTCTGGCGATCGCCCGCGCTGTCCCTGCTCCGGTGGGGGAGGGGGGTTGCGCTTCGGACCACTGTGCATCTGAAGTAGTTGGTCCCGTGGGATGGGGGTCGGGGGTTGTCGACGCGTCTGTTCCTCTCGCGACATTCTCGCCGGTTCGAAGCGTCTGACGGATCCCGCCCCCAAGGTTTCTTCTAGCGTGATCGCTTTCTCGATCTTCATCTCCAACTCCGTTGAGAGCGTGACGGGCCTTTTTGCTAAGGCCCGTTTGAGCTCCATATTGTTGGTCGCCTCCATGAGGTGATGGGCGGCTGTTTCGGGAGTGAGGTCACGAACGGACATCGCTACCCTGGACCATCTGGCGTAGAAAGCCCTCAGGCTTTCTCCGTCTTTTTGCCTGATATCAATCAGGGCCTTGAGGTGGAGGGGGCGTCGCTTCTGGGACGCGAATTTTGTGGTGAACAGAAGTATGAACTCCTCAAACGAGTTGATGATTCCATTGGGGAGGCGGTTGTACCAATCGAGGCATATCCCGGTGAATGTCGAGGGGAAGGTTCTGCATAGCGCGGCGTTGGAGTTGGTTTGGAGTTGCATGCGCAGGCAGAAAGTGCTCACGTGGTCCTCCGGGTCGGTAGTGCCGTTGTATGTCGGGAGGGTTGGTGGCGCTCCGGTTAGGTTCTCTGCCATTATTTGCGCGCTCAACGGCTGGTGTAGGGTCCTTTTGGGCGGGTTGGGTCGGTATTGCGGAGTCAGGTGTTGTTCCAAGAAGCTGAGGTCTGTCCGCCCCGGTGGTTCGACTTCCTGTATCCCGCGCGCGGGAAGTTCCGCTGGCGCGAGTTGTGACGACAGGATTGTCCCTGAAGTTTCTCCCAAGGCTTGTTGAGGCGCGATCGCTGTCGCGTCCATCGTTGGCGCGCCTTCCTTGCTCATCATGAGCGCGATTACCTGGCTCATTTGTCTCTGCACGTCGGCTATGACGTTGTTTTGTTTCGTCAACAGCTCCCTCATTTCTTTGGGCGTCAGCTCCGGCTCTTCTTCCTCGATGAGTACCGCGTTGAGGTTGCTGGCTTCTGCGAACGCCCTTGGGTCAGTCATCGCCTTGATCGGCGTTGCTTGGTCAGGTTGTTCAAGATTGCGCTCTGCCATTGGTGGATCTTTTTCAGCGTTTCCTCTCGGCCCCACGGTGGGCGCCAATTGTTTGAACCTAACTGAGTGTAGGAGTGAGGTTCGAAGGAGAGTTTGGGTCGAGAAGAAACGCGAGAGCCGAGCTGGATCAGTGGAACCAGAATCAGAGAGTTGAGTGAGAAAGAGATTAGAAAGAGAAGTAGTTCTTGTAGAGAGAGAATGGTGAAAAATGCGATCCCCTCACCCACCGTAGTAAATGCCATATTTATAGGCTTCATGGTGGTGGGTGAGTGGTTGACATAGGGAGAGATACAGTGATGTGACTACTGGGATACAATGATGTGACCACTAGCACACTAAGGCTTTTAGGCCATCCCTCTACCTAGGATGAGTCAGAGATCCACTCATGGCCCTGATGTGACTACCCGCTTGGAAGAGGTGCGCTTCCCTCATCTTCTGGTTCAGCCTACGCTAGTCCTCCCCTAGCGCCTGTCATCTCTTCGCGCCTGGACGTGGTTAGCCATGATGAGGCGGCACACTCGGGGTCCTCGCGCTGCCGTGTTGGGGTCTCATCCAGTTGCGCCCGGTTCCTTGGCGTGGTTAGGCCCGAGTCCTATGCCCAACACTTATTATTGTATAGTTTTTTTTTTTGGGAAACACGTGATAAAAATAGTGAATTTTAGTAGAAAAGAGACATGAATGATGCAATGAATCAAAAATCAGCCTTATGAACCAAAATCAAGTACCTGTTACCTTGTGAAACAATATTGTTTATGGTAATATGATGAGGTGGAGTAAGTTTTATAGAAACCGAATTCCAGAAAATCGAATAAAAAATCGCCTATCCCGCCGGTTTTCGGGAAATGAGCATCTCACAATCGTTGCTAGCTTTTACTCGGCCTGTTGGCCGATTAATTTGCTTTATAAAACTTTCATCTTCTCATCATTGTGCTTTCTGGTTTTTTGCCAAGCCATGATAAAATCTAAAGAAATCAAGAATGAACAGCACGATTTGGGATAGGAACCAACTTTCCTGTATCCCTAGAAAATGGTGGTAAACACGGACTCACCTGCCAAACTGGTTTGGATTGAGATTTTTATAGGGTATCAGGGAACCATGTGATTATAAATTAGACTTGATCAAAACGGGCAAAAATTTGAAATTCAGCCTGTTTGACCGACTCATGCCAAACTCTAATTATTCTTTACTTTTAAACTTTATATTTGAAAATAAAAAATAATGAAAGAAAAGAGATGACTGCAATTCACCATTTGCACATCACTGATTCGGGAATAAAACTATAGAATTTCGAATGTTTAGGAAACTGAAAATGTTTAGGATCGTTTTAATGTTAAAAATAACCAAATAGATCTTTCTGTTTAGTTTTTAACTAACAAATACCAAACCATTCCCTATAATATAAACTATAATTTAATCATTATGATATCAAATAATTACATAATATATATTTGAAATGATAAAAATTGGACTAATTGAGTTGGTCGAGGTTGTACCATTGAATAACTTTAAAATACATTATATTTTAGCCACTAAGATATAAAATAATAGCATAATATATATTATGCTAGAGAAAATAGTTTGTTTTAGAATGGCAAACCCATGATGTTCATTTGTTTTACTTGATGGGCAAATCCAGTGTAGGTCAGACCCATTCAACTCTTTTATTTTATGATTAGCGGTTAGCCCATTAGAATCCATGCATTAGTTTATTGTTATTTTTTTCTTTTTAGCAATAAAAAGGAGTATTGTTTTTTCCTTTTCATATATATATTTTACCACTACGGAGAAATAAAAGGACTTAAAGAAAAAAATTGACACTCCTGGACCCGTTTAAATCCGCATGTGTACGGTAAGTTGGCCCGTTCCACAGAGGAAAAAGAAAAAAATTGACACTCCCTACTCTACTCTTCCTACAAACGCTCCTGGAGCAGGGAATTTGAAATGGGAGAATGGTTTTTTCCTCTCTGCAATTATATATTTTTAATTTAAAAAGATACAACAAATGTACTTACTGTGATTGGTTATGATCTTTGTTTTTCTTTAAAATGGTCATGGTTCGAATTCTTCCTAGTAAGTGTCTTTTTAATGAATAAAAAAAAGTAATTGTGAAGACCAAAATATCCTTCCTACTTTCACTCTGAATCAAGGTTGTCAAACCGGTTTATGCCAGTGTGCCGGTCTAGCATGTGAAATGGTTCGACCGGTGGCACATATCGGTTTGTGCCGGTTCATGCCGGTCAATATTAAAAATAAAATTATAAATACTCATATTGAAACATGACATTAACGTCAATACCTAAACATTTATACTTGAATTCAACAAATAACAACAATATTTAACTTTTATACTCATAAAATAAATAATAAAATAATTTTTATCAATTAAATTCACTAAAATAAGGTCATTTTACTTGGAGATTCGTATATCGATCATGCCGGTCATACCGGTGGTGTCACGCCGGTTTTATGACCGGTATTGGTTGAACCAGGTACAACCGGTGGCACGCCGGCCGGCGTGACAACCATGCTCTGAATGCAGGAAATTTGAAATGGGGCTTCAAATTTTTTCATTTGGCTTTTATTTATTGTGTAGATTTGATTGATTGAGAGAGACCGGGGCTGGTGCTATAGCTTGTCCGCCAACTGCCTCCATTAATTTTCTTTTTACCCAACGCTAAAAGTCACTTATTGCTTCCGTCAATGATGGTTTTCAAGTCTGCTACCGTGCATGGCTAAAACGTCAGAGTCGCGGCCTTGACATTGATAGCACTCCACAGCAGCCAGCCAGCCAGCCAGCCAGCCATTTGTCATCTTCAATAGATATGACAAGGTGACCCAAATTTTGCTGGGACGCACAAGACCGACCTCTCGTTGATTAAATACAACGATTAATGTACGTTATGAACTATTTCATTCTACTAATCCGAGTTATCGACGGAGAAATCCGAAAATGGCAATGCAGCACACACATGCAGACGCCATGTAAACTTTAGCTTTGATCGAATCCAGTTTAGCTGGTCACTATATATTCATACCTGCAGTCACGAGTCCAAGTTGATGGCTATGCAAGTTGTACAATTGCTCGATCAGAAAGTCCCAAAAAAACGTATCGTCTTCTTGTGATCCAATTCAATAATGTTGTTGGAGCTTTTTGTGGTCCTTCACTTCACAATACATTGAGGTCACTGTAAAAAATCCCATGGTATAGCAGCCTAAATAGTAAATATTGATGAAAAATTTATGACACACTGAATTCGTGCCTTGGTGGTAAGTCTCTTTCAGCTAAGGTCCCGTTTAGTGGACTATGGAAAGGTAGAGATCCGCCCCGTTTCTATTAGGCCAAAAGCCCGCTTAGGAAGCCTATCAAAAGGCCCGTGTAACTATTGGGTAAAAGCCCAGAGGAGCTCCACGAGTGACTAACTTGTTTATTCCTCTCCTTTCCTCTTCTCCGTCTGATCTTTGCTCACTGTCACTGGATTCCGACTCTCTATGTTCAGCTAGCATCTCGGATCTCTGCTCGCCGGAACCCGATTCACTTCCCTCGATCTCCATGGATTCATCGGCAGCACTCTACAACCAGCTCAAGGTTTCCAGTTCCTCTTCTCGCATGCCCTTTCTTCCCTTCCTTCCGTCTTCATTCTAATTAAAGCATATTCGTCATGGATTCTCCACAGTCGGCGGATCCGTTTTTCTTGCTTGCCGGTCCTAATGTCATTGAATCCGAAGAGCACATTTTCACCATGGCCAAACACATCAAGGCCATCTCCACCAGGTAGGGAGAGTGGTGCTTTGAATCCGATCTAGCTTTGGTTGTAGAGAATTGAATCGCCATCTTTGCCACATTTTGCACTGATTTAGTAGAATTGGGCTGGGAGGGCTTGATTTCCTTGGAATAATTGATTCAGCACCCTTTTTTTTTGTTTTGTTGTCCTGTTTTTATAGAATGGGCTTGCCTTTGGTCTTCAAGTCGAGCTTCGACAAAGCTAACAGAACATCCTCCAAGTCGTTTCGTGGCCCTGGTTTGATCGAGGGATTGAAGGTGTGAGTATTCCCTACCTCCGGTTTCACAATAATGCCACTCCATTTCCCGCCAATTGTATGTGGAACCATCTTCCCTGTATGTGTTCTTTTCTTGAGCAAGCTTGTTTACACACCCCTTTGTGATGGGATGGCAGATACTTGAGAAGGTCAAATTAGCTTACGACATTCCAATCGTCACCGACGTGCATGAAAGCATTCAGGTAGGTTGGATTCGTTCTGTATGTGAAGAAGACCGCTTTCATGGATTTTGATTCTCAAGGGCAGATGAATAGTGAAGTGCGCCCTTGGTATCCAATATGAATTAATGGATTGTTATCGTCTATCCAGTGTGAGGAAGTTGGTAAAGTCGCAGATATCATACAGATTCCTGCATTTCTATGTCGTCAGGTTAACTTTCCTTACTGCTTCCTTCATAAACAATTTATGGATCTCAATATGGGTGCTTGTTAATTTTCTAATTTGTGACACAATTGTGTTTGTTGTTTCTTATCAAATGACAGACAGACCTTCTAGTTGCAGCTGCGAAGACAGGGAAAATAATAAACATAAAGAAAGGCCAGTTCTGTGCTCCTAGTGTCAGTGTTTCTCTCTTCTCCGCAAGTTCTCTGACCAAGGATAAGATTAGCCCTGTAAACATGTTGCTTATTTGTATTTTCCAAAAATGTGTAGGTCATGGAGAACTCGGCTGAGAAGGTTAGACTAGCAGGAAATCCGAATGTGATGGTTTGCGAGAGAGGAACCATGTTTGGATATAGTAAGTTCGTTTATACTAGCTTTTCTTATTAATCTCATTTTAGTGGACGTTGGACTTGGCATTATATTTTGATTAAATTGTAGAACTATAATGTTGATTCTATTAGATATCCTGGGAGACCTCCACTTTCTGGGACTTCAAAGCAATATGTTAACTTAAACTCAAGTCGATGTGATGCTATAGAAACTTATGATTCCATTAACTTGATTTTACAGATAAATGAGACCCCTTACTTGAAATGATTCTTTTTGTATGCAGATGACTTGATTGTTGATCCACGCAATTTTGAGTGGATGAGAGATGCTAACTGCCCTGTTGTGAGCCAATCAAGCGTGGACTTCTTTTCCCGTTTAAAATATATGCTGTAAGTTGGGATAACTGATCACTGTTTATGGCTCTTCACACAGGTTGCTGATATCACACATTCACTACAACAGCCTGCTGGTAAAAAGGTGCATATTACAGTCTAAACGTGGCTCCAATAGATAAAGCCTAACTTACTGCGTTAAGATGTTTGAGTTCTATGGGCAGTCTCTTTGTTGCTCCTTCCTGTTTTTTTGGCTCTTTCTCCTTCTCTCTTCATTTCTCTTGCATTGAACGATTTGGAAGTACATGCTGTGTGCATATCTTTTGCTTCCTCCCCCCAATAATAAAATGGAAGAGTTTTCTTTTGTATTTTATATGTTATGTTGTTTTGGCACCATAGTTAAGCAGTTTTGGTTGATGTAGTTGGATGGTGGAGGAGTTGCCAGTGGAGGCCTACGTGAACTTATACCATGCATAGCTAGGACAGCAGTCGCTGTTGGGGTGGATGGAATTTTCATGGAGGTAACCCTGTAGATATAATTTTATCTATACTCAGACGCTCATGTTGCACTATACCCTGCACCTGCACTGTTTTAGCACCTTATAGCTACTGAGAGATTTTTTCTTTTCTTGTGGGGTTACTAGGTGCATGATGATCCAAGGAATGCACCTGTTGATGGTCCGACGCAGTGGGTATGTGCACAAATCTCTGTTTTTTACTCTGAAACGTCAGAAAGAACTCCTCTTTGGTATTAGGTTTCCTGGCAGAATTTGACTTGTTGATAACTGTAGCCCCTGCGGCACTTGGAGGAACTGCTGGAGGAGCTTGTGGCAATAGCTGTGAGTTCCCCTACACTTGATGGTTTGCATTTTGCCTCCTTTCATCCTTTGCCATAATGTCATATACTAATAGCCGGTGGTCTACTTGAAGAGGGTAAGCAAAGGGAAGAAACATATGGAGATTGATCTCACCCCATATCGGGAGTAGAGAGCAGCTTGCTTGCTTGCTGGCTCCAGTCCAGTAAGTACTTTGACTCATTTCTATCACCACTGTTCATTCATTCATTTTTGTGTGCTGATGGTCGTGCCTTTTGGAAGTGACAACTCTGATGAAATGGCTGTTCTTTTTCTTCCCGGTCGTAGGGTGATTGGTTAGAACTTCCACCGGAATGTGGTGCAAGGAAGTTGAATGTTTACACATTGTGTTGAGCATCTCTGTGGAATTGGTGCTTAGTGAGATAAATTATCTGGGTTTGAAGTGGAGCGTGGAAAGAGAATGGTTTGATTGTTGTAATGCAAGAAACGATGCACTGTAATCTTCTCGATGCAAGTCTTCTGGATTCAAATTGTCTGTCTGTGCAAGGGAAGAGGTCTTTGGTTGGACTGTTTCACTGTAACACCTTAGACTCGGGTTAAATGCACCTCGAACCTCACACGAAATCATGTATTTTCATGGTGAAATTTGTCGAATTTTCATGAATTGAATTTTTGCGGCAAAGCTTTGTTAGTGTGTTACTGAGACTAAAAAATAAAGAGGTCGTTTGGAAGTTGCGATTGTTTTGTTGAGATTGTCATTATGCATGTATTGTTTACAATGCATCGTTTTTTTGTTTTTTTAGCAGAAACAATACACGGATTGTTTCTATGATGTGACAGAAACTATCACTCATTTTGAGTGATTGTTATATCTCAACTTTTAGTTGTGATTGTTGAGATAGTTGAGTTGAGATTGTTTTGTCTCAGTTTTTAGCTGATGCGACATACACAATCACACATACCAAATGTTGTATTCTACAATGCATCAAATTCGACAATACATGTATAATATTATACATGCATTCTCAACAATACATCTATTTAACAATCGCAACTTCCAAACAACCCAAAATTTCTTTTGACACATTCGTTAGCAAATTCAAACTTAGGATGCTGAAGCATCTTTCTAGTTTCTACCAAAAAAAATGAAGGCCAAGAATGTTAAGAAATGAAGCCCATTGGGCTGAGGAAGAAGCTGATACAACTGGTTCTAGGCCCAATGTGGGAATGAGAATGAAAAAAAGGGAAATGGGCCCACCAAAACCTGCTATTTGAATTTGCGGGAAAGCGGAGGTCGTCTCGCCGACGAGTTTGGAGTCTGGACTAGAGTCAGAAGTGGTCTCTCTCTCTCTCTCTCTCTCTCTCTCTCTCTCTCTCTCTCTCTCCTCATTCCAAAAGTTTCAAATCAAACGGTTGCTCCTACTCCCGCCGAGACGCCTGAGTTATTCTCTTCTCTGGATCTACGCCTGCAACTGTCTTTCTCCGCCGCCGTGCCATTGCCAAACTAGTAAAGATCCTTCTCCTTTCTTCCTTTCTATCTCGTCGTCACCATCGTCTTCATCGTTCCTTCTCTCTGCTTCATTTGCCGTCGGGCGGAACCGTGCCTGCCGGCGGTGAAGAAACGATGCTAGTGTTTCACAATCTTTGCCTTCTTTTCCCTCATGAATCTTGAACACCCCTAATCTTCGTCACTAATTTGCTTATTTATACTACGGGTTTCAGCGCTGGAGAAGACAAAAGGGGGAAACCCGAAGAAACAGACATCTGAAATAGGGTTCAGACCAACAATCGAATCGCAGCAATCCAGCAGCACAGAACCGCTCCTCCTATGGTTACTGCCAAAGTAAGTATTCTCCTCTTATTCGATTTCTCTTAGTCTTAATTCTTGTTTCCAATTTCTTATTCTAGTTATTAGTAACCTTAATTATCTGATGAATTCTCAGAGACAAGTCCAACTGCACAGACCCAATCAACGCCCCGGTAGTAATACCCATCCCTCGCCTCCTTCTGCTACAATATATCCATCACTTGCTGCTAACTCTCATTTTCTTTTCGAGATTACCAGTTGATTGGGGGAACCGCGATCTTCTTCCTGATAGCCAGAAGGTTCCGCGTGATGGCATGTAAGTGGATAGAGTAATCTTCACTAATGGGTTATATCGTCTTGTCTTTGTTTGCCAAACGCGCAACATCTGTTAAGCCCTTTCCTCTAATAGTAATGAACTCTATTTTCCAGTTCTGAAAATAGCAGAGAAGCCCATGTTGCTGCTGGGTCTATGGTACTGTCAAATAATACTTCCAGAAGGCCATTTGTACCATCTGGCATTGGAACGATTTCTAAGGTAGCTAGGTTCATTCTTTTCTTAAATTTGCTACAGTTTCCCTGTTGAAAATACGCTTTCAGTTGTGCTGACTGGTCATATGATACGAAGGTGTATTCAAGAACCCAGCAGAACACCAAAGGCAAGAATGATAATAAAGGTGATAAATGCTTCAGTTTAAGCTTATATTTACTCGGATGATGATATTTTAGATCCTGCAAAGTAAATGCGAATTTTCAGAAAGCTTATCTGTATAAGTAATTTTGCCATGCCTCTCCAGAAGATCAGAAGGTTAGAAGAAGGGCATTAGCAGATATAAGCAATGCTCGTGGCAGCAGTTCTTCTGGGCCAGTCACTGGACCTAAGCCTTTGTAAGTAAAATCTTCTCTTAAAGGAAATCCCTAATCGATCACTGTTAATGTGACATTTTGCATTTGCAATTGGATGTTCCCTTATGGCATCTCCTGATTGTTTTTATTAAATCCTGCAAAGTTTGTATCTCGCACTATATTTTCTGTTCACTTCTTCAGGGCGTCAAAGGGATCAAACTCTAGGATTGTGCTTCCCAAAGCAAGGAAATCTTCATTGGTATGAAATAGAAAGCTAACTTGAAACTTCCTTTTTCTTTGTGTTTCACTTTTCAGCATGTCATCATCTCACTTCATTGTCTT
Source organism: Linum tenue (assembly GCA_946122785.1). NCBI lineage: Eukaryota > Viridiplantae > Streptophyta > Magnoliopsida > Malpighiales > Linaceae > Linum > Linum tenue. The sequence goes on along the minus strand of CAMGYJ010000011.1, from coordinate 5,079,196 downwards.
AGTTGAATCTCACAGGCAGCTAGTCAGATACCACCAGTACTAACAATTTGATTTTGCTCTCCTAGGTGAAACCAAGAGATAATGCAACGCAAAGAGTTGGTGATCGCAATTCTCTCACTAGCAGTGAGTTGACAAAATTCTTTTTTAACTTTCGCTTGCAACATTGAATTAGTTCTTAGTTGGTCCTGGATATGTTAGGTGTTACTGAACTGGGAACCTCTTCAAATGATGCAAGCAAAGAGCCTAGAATTGCAAACCAGCCATCTGTTAGCAATAGTACAAGGTATTAGAATCCTTTTTCTATTAGTATGGATAGCACAGTATCGTTCTCTTTCATACGGTTAAGCGTTTTGATGCACAGTGGCTTATTATTAATCTTGACAAACCCAGCGCATGTACTGATGATGTGTTGATACAAGAGTCCATTCATACTTTGATTCGTCATCTATCATCTTTTTACCGTGAAGCAGGTGCTTACCACTGTTGATGACTGCCGAGCAAAGGATAGATGCAAAGGTTGTTTAAATTTATAGCTGCATCTCGAAATAAAACACCCTGACTAATACCAATTCTGCCACCTAATATCTTATTCTTGATGTAGGACAATCACAAGGGGTCAGTCAAAACCCAAAGCGTCGGCATTTTTGCAGGTACAATATGGAGATCCAATGTTTCTGAGGCGTTTGCCTGCTTTGCATTCTACTAACAAACCTTATTTGCATGTGTATGATGCTGGGGTTTTTCAATTTCTGGCTGTTGGTAACTACAGTTAAGACCCGACTCAGTAGGAAAGTAGTACCCCAAGTGAGCATGGGTCGGAGCCATTTACAGAGGAATGGAGCAAGAGAAGGTCCAACAGCATTGTAAGTATTGTTCGATTTCTGGAGTCAAAACAGGTCCAAAAGATAAGTGGAATGTTTTTTACTTGGTCTGTTATAATAAGTTGACAAACACATATGCTAAGAATCTTTTTTTGTGCCAGGGAGGAAACTAACAGAAATGACCGTATCGCATTTAGGAAATCTGCTGGGGTATGTCACCTGCTTATGTAACCTTAATATGTCTCTGCTGTTTCTAAACACTAAGTAGCTTAAGCTGCCCTCAAAAAAATTAGATGGCATCAGGTTTGGCTTCCTGCTTTTGCAGCTAAAACCAGGAAAAACACGTCCGAAGTATTTGTGAAGCAGTAGGGTTTAAGACTGTTAATTGGATGTGTCTATTATGTAAAACGATTTGATTATTGCTTACACTCCATTATACAGCCATTAGTGAAGCCTGCAATCAAGGGTTCCAACACCCATAGGGTTTTAGGATCCAACGGTGCGCCAACTGCTAAGAAATCCTCCTCCATTGCAGCAATCTCATCTTCAGGAAACAATGAAGCCGAGGCCTCTTCTGTTAGGGAGAACATCCCTAAAATGGTTTCCTTTGAAGTCTCTCTACCAGAAACTTCATCTGATGCCAAAAATTCTATTGTGGTTGATGGTAATGCTACTTCCAATAAAAAGTCTCGTCGTAGAAGATCTTATACTTCTCTCTTGATGACAAGATCAAAGGTACTGGAGATAAACGTTTACCCAGTACTGCCTTAAGTCCCTGTTAATCTGTCTCTAAGCCATTGTTATTCTACAGCTGTTAGAAGAGAATGAAGGTCTGCCAAGCATAGATGATGCTTGCAATGAATTGGAAGTTGCTGAATATGTCGACGACATCTATCAATATTACTGGTTTCTAGAGGTGATTGTTCAAATCTGGTGTCCTTTTTTATATTTTACCATGTTCCAAAATGAGGCTCTACGTTTTTGTCTTACCAAGATGCGTGTGTGATACTTCGGTTATTGTCATTTCAGGGCCATAACATATCTCTGGCAGATTACATGTCAACGCAGACTGTTATTACACCTCAGATGCGAGGGATTTTGATAAACTGGCTCATTGAAGTATTCATTTTTCCTCTATCAATTTCATTTTCCCAAATATTTTTATGGCTTTCTGCTTTCTTCCTCGCTGATTTGGCTTTCTTCCATGTGGAATATAGGCACACGGCAAATTTCGGTTGATGCAAGAAACCCTTTATCTGATGGCCACATTGTTGGACCAATACCTATCACAAGTCCAAATCCAAAAGTGTGAACTGCAACTAGTTGGTCTTACTGCTCTATTGCTGGCATCAAAATATGAGGACTTCTGGCATCCTAGGGTAAGAAAATAAAGTTGTGCAGAATCTCCTATAAACTTTGTCACCCATTTGCACTTCCAAATGCAGATCAAAGATCTTGTTAGTATCTCTGGGGAGGCATACACACATGGGCAAATGCTTGAAATGGTACTCAATCATCAATGCTTTCCTGTGAACTAAAACATTCATCTCAGTAGATTGTGAAAATAGTTTATTCCCATAACTTATCTACTGATTATCCATCTGATTTCCATTTCAGGAGAAACAAGTTCTTCGGAAACTGAAGTTTCGTCTCAATGTTCCAACGGCCTATGTGTTCATGCTGCGATTTCTGAAGGCTGCTCAATCAGAATCTAAGGTATTTTTCGCCTAAAAGAAAACGTTTCAACTCCAGATATTCAGACACTCGTCTCATGTTATGCCTAGTAATTTCTCTAGTTGATTAATGAGGCTCAAAATGAGTGATCCAAATTGCTTTGCTTGCTACCAGCTTCAAAACCTGGCACATTACCTCATCGAGTTGTGTTTAGTGGAATATGAAGCTCTAAAGTTCAAGCCGTCCATGGTAAGTGCATCAGCCATCTTTGTTGCCCGTTGTACTCTCAAGATGGATCCAGCATGGACTCCTCTACTTGCCAAACATGCACGCTATGGTGTTCCCCAGCTCAGGTAATTTCTTAGTTCATGAGACTTGTTTGTCTTTCTTCAAGAAGATGGATTAATAAATTTAGCTCAATTAATTTCTATAGGGAATGTGCTGAGATGATATTAAGGTTTCAAAAGATGGCAAGAACAGCACGATTGCAGGTCACATACGACAAGTTTATGACTCCTGAACTGGGTAGTGTTGCTGCTATAAAGCCCTTAAATGAGCTTCCACTTTGAAGCTCTCCCCTACTGGATGCCAGTGCCCAAATGCTGAATGTCGTCTTCCTCATGGTCATCTCTGATGACTGTTTTACAGAGCGAAGGATTGAAATCGATTGCAGGCTTCACTGGTCTAGCTATGATGATTAGTGTTTGTTTTGACAGACAAATATTAATGACTGTATATCTTGCGTTTGTATCTGTAGTATTAACCAAGTAAAATGATGAGAAACAGAAGTGGTCGGCTTGTTTCTTGAGTAGATCCCCAACATTGCCAACTGCTTGTGGCTGTGGGGTTGAGCTTGTTGAAAGGAGATGATCAATATTTGTGGCATCTTATTCAAACATGCAGTATGAAAATTAGTAGTGGTTTGCTGCCTAGTCCTTCTTCAGTCTTGTTTTCAGCTAACATATTATGGTTCCATCACATTTTCATAACGTTAAATAAGTAATTAGACAATAACAGAAACTCTATGATTGAGCAAACCCAATCTAAACCAGTGTTGCATGTGATTTATGATCTCCAATCACACTAGAGAGTATTGAGTGCAACAATTATTCTTTCGCACATTTTCATCTCAATCTCTCGGAGCAGAACTACCCAAATAGAAAGCGAAAACCCAACCGGACAGCTACACTAGTACCACAATGTCCCTTAGCCGTCAACTTGTCCTACTTCTTCCGGCCACATTCCGCCGGCAAGCTGCCGTGAAACCTGTTAACGTCATCGCAGTAATTATAGATCATGTAGTTCTTCTGAACCCACTGCATCTGCTTCAAGTCATCTCCGCCGATCTGCTTCGACGAGTACCACGGCGCAGTCTTGTCGGGGCAGCTGGAGGCTCCGTTGCCGTAAACGCAGCCGTCGGCGGTGTAGGTTTTGAAAGAGGCCGTGAAGGGAGCCTTGGACCAGTCGGTCTTCACGGATCCACCACGGGTGGCCCAATCGTCTGCATTCCAGAGGGATCCATAGAGCTTCATGGGCTGGTCCCGTGGGTAAGGGACGTTGTTATTGGAGTCCAGGTTTCGATACTCCCTTATGGGCTTCTTGTCCACTACCAGGACAATATGGGCCGGATTCCATGTGATGGAGTAGGTGTGGAAATCGGTCGTCGGGTCGAACCACAGGTAGAATTGTTGCTCCCGGTTTCCCATCCCTTTCGTGAAGATGTTCGTGTGGAGGACGTAGGGGTCGCCGCTCGTGTTGCCCAGGAACTCCATGTCGATTTCGTCCCACGCATTTCCTTCTGATTTTAACTATTGACAAAATAATAATAATGAAATTAACGATCTTGAATGTCACTCAAATTACTGAAACATGTCGCATTTAGTCACTCTCTCCTAGTCTCCGACCAACTCCATTAACAAAGTTGGACTGAAACTAATGGGAGAGTGACTAAATGTGACATATTTTAGTAATTCGAGTGACCAAAATTGATACTAATTTTTTCTAGTTACTAAATATGACATGATTTAGTAGGCATTTAATCAGAATGAATATTAGTGACATGTGTCCATACATATATATACTTACGTAGAAGGAGGTGACGGTGCCGGCGGAATTGCCGGCGACGAGCTTAATGTTCACCTCCACTTTGGCGTAAATGAATTGGTTCTTGGACTGGAAGCCGGAGCCGGAACTATTGTCCAGAGCAAGGCTCATGAGATTGCCATTTTCTTGGATTCTGGCACGGGCGTCTCCAAACACAACTACGACGTCGTCGTTGAAGTTACCAGCGAAAGAGCTGCCTATAACGACGGAAAGTATCGTCACCAATAGTATTAGCGACGGACAAAAACCCGTCGCGGAAAACATTGTCGCCATTAAGGGAAGAAATGAAGGGTGTGAGTCTTTGCAGTTTAGAGAGAGATGGTGAAGTGGGGTTAGTGATGAAGCTTGTTTGAAGTTGATGGTATGCTTTTATAAGGAGTCCGTCGAATATTGGGATTGCCGGGGAAGGAGATGGGGGAAGTTGGATTGGTGTTAGAAAGTGTCCAGCTGCAGCTGCAGCAACAGCTGGATGGGGAAACCTATGATTTTGGGAGGCATTTTAAATGGGTAAAATACTTCTTTCTTTGTTGTTTAATTTATGGGATGTATGGTCCAATGATTGTAGGGGGGAAAGCTGCCAAGCTTTCTATGGGGTTTTGCCTTATAGTACTAAGGTTTCATGATGATTTTAACTGAATTTGGGACTGAAATGGTGTTGTACCCATATAACTTTATCAATGCTTTCCAAAGTTGTTGGTTGTAGGTTTTGGAACCATCCCTGTGATGGAAATTGCTAATGGTTTGTTGAAAGGACAGTGTTGCTCACTGTTGCATACCATGTTAAATTGATTTTATTATCCAAGACCAAATGGATTATTTGTAAGAAATTTGTTTTTGTTTAAGTGTGCTTTCGAGTTCCATTCCACACCAATACATTGTTATGATAAATTTATCCTTCACATGTGAGTTACTCGAAATTGTATTATTCCGACTACATCTCGACTGAATAAAATTGACTTATTCGTTGGGAGAAAAAAAAAAGAACTAACAATCTACACAAATGAATTTTTGTGCGATTTTCCTTCAAATGCAAGTTATTTTGTTTTCTTAACTCTAGAATTGCTTTGCCAAGTTCAGTTTGAAATCATACCTATTATGGCAAAAAATTGTGTATTGTATCATGTTAATAATAAAGTTCGAAAATTCATATTCATCGAAAATAAGTTCCTTTAATCTGTTAAGTGTGAGTTGCTTATATGTAAAAAGCTAAGTTGGTCCGTTACGGTTAGAGTGTGCATTCGTTAAGACCGCGAGTCACCTAGGGTCACAATTAGAACTTATTTCACTCGCTTATCTTGATGCATAAATCTTTATCTGAGTTGCACACAATCATCTGAATGGCATAATCCCAGTTGCACAAAATCATCTATATGACATACCAATTAATTAAAACAATTTGGTTCAAAGAGCTCTGTACCATTCCCATCCACTAAAATTGGTCCATAGATTTTCACAAAAGAAAAAAAAAAGGTCAATAGATAACACCATGCAATTTCATTGCTGGTTAGATTCTCATTAATTCCTGTAAAATTTTTGGTAGTTTTGATCAACCTTGTAATGTCAGAAACAGCATTGCTACCATCTCAAACTCTATATCTTGTAATTTTATCTTGATCAAAATAAAATATCTTTCTTGGATGAGAGATTTTCGATATCCATGTTTGACGTTCGTTAGTTGTAAACTCCAATTTTTCCGAAGGAACCAAAAGGGAGAAATCGTCATCTATATAATCACCATTGCCGCCTTTATGATTACAAAACAAAAGGGTATGTACTATCTACACTACCTGCTCTAAAGTTTAGGACAAAAAAGGATTAATTGATTCCCGCCGGAAGATCACCCTTGCCGCCTATACTATAGAAAATTTTGACCGGAGGTGTGAAAACATAGTGTCAGAGAACAGAGAGGAGAAAAGGGGAAATTCGTCCTTCCTGCTTCGCCAACACACCAACAGTATCGGATGATGAATATATACCCTAAACCTGCCCCATCTAAACCAATTCATGGCCACTCCGTCGCAGTGGCGGACCCAGAAATTTTACATAGGGGTGTCCTCTTTTAAAAAATAAATTAAATAAAAATAAATTAAATAAATAAATAATAAATAATTTTTAAATAAGAAAATACCTTACTCATACAACTTAAAAAAATCAATGATGTGTTTTCATATTCAGAAATAATTGTAGAATACACTTGGTGTCTAGATCGGCTAATTGTTCCCGAATAGCACCGGCTCCAGTAGAAATTTCTCGATTTCGAAATGTATCGAAGCCCTAGGTAGTAAAAAAAGCGGAACAGTGCTCAAAAAATTTGTCTCTATCATACTAGACAATTATTCGCGAATTAATCACATATTCGATTTCTAAACTTGTTCTTAATGTAATCCAAAGTTGAAAAGACTCTTTTAACACTTGTCGTACAACCATAAAATAAATACAAATTAAGGGTAGCTTGAAATTTATTTAATTGTTAAGTTTTGAAAATAATTAGAAATAGGGAAGTACATTTTACTATTACACAGTGTTTAAATCGAACAACATATGAGTTGTAGCCTAGTGGAAATTATGTTTATTAATAATAATAGTGTCCTATGTTTGAATTACCCAAACTACCACTTATATTCTCATACGCAAACTAAAAGATAAGAGTAGGATAATCATTTTTTCAAATTTTAAGGGTGTCCCGATTATCAATTATAATTTTTTTGTCCATTCGTAAATTTCCACCGGGGGTTGTATAATCGTTTTCCCAAAATTTAGGGGTGTCCGGGGACACCCCTAAACACACGTGGGTCCGCCACTGACTCCGTCCGTCGCCGTCCGTCGTCCGGCATCGCTGGGAAAGAAGAAAAAAAAAAAAAACAGAGCCTGGTGAAGGTCCGTCGTTGATACATAGATGCCATGCCGGAATCGTCACCGGCAGTTCTTCTTCATTTGCCTTCGCCAGTCAGCAGGAGTGAGCTCTGCCAGTTTTCCCTGTTTTTTCCGGTCATTTCCCCGCTGTTTTTGGCGGGCTCCGTTCACCGGTCAGCACAAAGTCAATATATCGCAAAAAGTCAATAAATCGTGAAAATATCGCGGTATTTATTATATCGCGATATCTCGTCAATTTCAAGTTCTCGTCAATTTATCGCGTTTCGATTTTGGTTTTGAGAACCCGAAACGTTTCGCGTTTCGACGTTTCGGCCTCCCGTATTTCCCATTTTCCGCGCTCGATTCCTCCGATCGGAGGCTCGGTCTCGCGCCGATTACTCTCTGGCATGCTCCTCTTCCTCCTGGTGCAAGCGGCGTCGGCTGTTGGTGATGTTGGTCGCCGGGTAAGGGATTTTCTTCCACCTCTCAGACCGTCGCCCAAGTTCCTCGCCGGTCCTTCCTTCGCCAGCCATAAATTCTCCGGTTATCTGATCGTTCCCCTCATTACAAACAGAGAGGTCAGTAATCGAGAGGAAAATCCTTCTCCTTCCTTCCCCAACAACACTAATTCGGGGATTTGAATCTTCATTGACCCACCGGGGCGGTTTCCCTTCTTTGATCGGAAGAATCTTCACCTTCCTGACATTTCTACAATTTTCCCTCTGTCACGGCGGTTTTGGGTGGCCGCAGCCGACGCGGTTCTGGCGGTGGCGGCCGGGCCGCGGAGGAATTGAGTGACCAGTCTCGGGGATTTCGCTTCCGAGCATGAATCGAAGCTTCTTCTTCCTTCCTTCCCCGAGACAAAGACAGGTTCTTCGAATAGTGGGTAAGTAATTAACTACTCGCCGGAGAATAACTAATCCCTCTGTTTCTGCCATCGCTGGGCTTTGTGTTTTCTGGAAACATAGGCTCCCTGGTATATTCTGTTCATCCAACAATATTTCATGATCTGAAGAATCATAATGGGTAATCAGCTGGAGTTCATCTAGACTTGATATAAAGTCAGAGACTTTACCCTTGCCAGAGTAAGATAAGAAGAAAGAGATGCAATAGCAGTGAACTAACATTCAATGTATAACTTTACTGCTAAACCAGTATGTTTAAAGTTTGAATCACAGGTGATCTACATGCCCAAGTTACCCAGTAATCATTCTAAATCCTATTGTCACCCAGGCATCATTGTGGGAATTGTGATTCTTCAATCCAGATAGTTAGTTATACAAGTGCTTCTTCTCAATTGCTCTACACAGAAGAAGCTTCAGAGCAGCCAAATTACTTGATGCTAGCTTCTCGTTCCGATCATTCGCCCTGATCCCTGTTCATTTCGTCTTGCCATGTTTACTATTATCTCACGAGCGGTATAAGCAAATATTCGGCATAAAACAGCTGCAAACAGGAATTGAAATCGAACATGAAATAGTTTAGTATCAGAATGAAGTGAAGAGAAGGCACGAATTAATGGAGAAGAAAGGTAAAGAGATTGGTCTAACCTTCCATACAAACATGTAGCAGGAAGCTATTGCAGCTTTGCTGGTCAGATCGACAGATTTTGCCCGGTTCCAGAGCAATAGGGCTAAGATGCTATGGCCTATCACCTAAAAACAATGCAGATGAGATTTTGTATTACTATGGATCAACAGAAGGAGAGATCAGTCCACCCTAAATCTTAACGCAATGTGAAGTCATAGCTTCACATATTTTACCGTAATGCCTTTGCTCCACATGAAGGGCGACGCTGCTCCAACTAACATCGCGATGCCATAAGCAATTTCAAGGAGGGCGATGCACGTCCAGAACACCTGATTAAGACACATTCATCAGCCACAAAGCAAGGGATTCAAGTTTTCCCGTGCATGATTTAATACACCAACCCGTTTTTGGCCCAATTGGACAGTGAAAGATTTGATGCCAAATATCTTATCTCCCTCCATATCTGGTATATCCTGCAAAGAACCAAGTCAGGAGTTTTAAACATTTACCCTCCATCACATGGTGAATAGGACGAAAAGAAAAACGGATGATTTATACCTTGAACAATGCAATAACGACGGAGAAGAAGCTCATGAATGCAGTTGCGAAAATTAATGGCCTTGAAAATATGGCACTTCTTCCAAACACATGCATCTGAAATGGTAAGAGTTACAGCAAGTCAGGGCCTATCATGAATTTCCAAGTATTTCCAGTAGGAATTGTAGTACGTATCTAAGGAAACTCCACCTGCATATGCAGATAAAAGCATATTTGAACAATCACCGCACGAACAGCCAGTATGCACAATGCTGCAACAAATGCAAACCTCTTCCATCTCAGTAATGGCAGCTGAAAGAAAAACAATTTAAAGCATTATGAGCAAATGAGGCTGCAGTGTGCATGTGAAGTCGATATATCATCTTGGTGTAGAGGGAAAACGATAGAGCAATGCTACTTACATTGATTGAATAGGCTGTGCCAAGGACAAAACTGATGGAAAGGGCCCAAAACAATGGCCATGACTTAACAACCCATCCAAGCCAAAAACTCTAGCAAAGCAAAATTTGTTAACACTTCACGCCAACGATGCAGCTTACATTATGAGAATCTCTAACGATGAAAGAGGTGTTGTGACTAATACCATGATGGAGAATGATGTAACGATCAATACACCAGTGCCCACAGAATACTCTCCGGATGCCAATGGAAGGTATGGCTTGTTGACCTGTAATGGGACAAGTATAATAGAGATAAACTTAGTCAGAATCTCCCCAAAATTCCTAACTTCATTATCTATTCATTAGTTCTGCAACTGTCACCTTGTCTATGTCAATGTCAGTCAACTGATTTAGGCCAACGATATAAATGTTCATCATGAGAGCAGCAGCCACTGCCTAAAAGGGAAACAAACAATAATGGTCAGGTTACAAGCTTAAACTGCTTTTTTTTCTAACTTCACAAAGAAATTAATCCATATATCACCTCCAGCATCCCAGTGAAAAATAGTGGAGAAATATCAGCAAGCTTGTCAATCGAGAGTAAAGAAACCGATACAATGCTCAATGCCTGTTGAAGAAAAAACTAGGGGTGGTCATTTCACTTCTAGCGATTTAGAGAAATCAACATATGACACAAAAACTATATACACAGAAAGGTAAAGGAGCTTAACCGTCCCAACAACTGTGTGAGGTCGTGAGAATCTGTAGAATGCATCGAATGCATTCTTAACTAGATCCGAAGCACTGTTGGGAGCACCATAAGCTTCTGGATCTGATTCGAGTGGCTGTGAGCCAGAGGTGGCATTGATAGATAATAACTTTGTATGGCTTCTCTGTTGACTGAAAGATTGTTCTTTGATAGATTTCAGTTTATGCCTGCTGTGACCTCGCTGAAAGCTCTTAAAACTACAACCTTCTAGTTTGGCCCATGATGTGGAGGTAGAACCTTCAGAAAGAAGCCCCATTGAAAGAGCATTTGGGTGATGAAGACAGCATATGAGCTAATGTAACAAGGTAATGCTGAGTTCAAATTTTAAGTATCTCAGGCAGAACTAGAGAAGCATCAGTTTGTTGTACATGGAACTGGCTTAAAGTAACAGCCTTTGGACTCTAGAAAGTTAATAGCAATCAATAGCTACGAGTCCTTCAAATTAAAAACATGCACAAGGATCCAATTCACCCAAAACATGCAGAAGAATCCTTTTCACCTTCTGGCCAGGATCTAAGTACCCAATTCACACCATGACTTGAATAACTCGAGTTCGACAAAACTTCCCAATTCAAGCTAGATGAAGCAAATGCATCAGCTAAAGCAGAGAGATCGTACCTCTAGAAGAGCCTGGTTTAAGAGAGTCGTTCCTCCAACTCCTTGCATCTGCAGTAAAATTCCATTTGCATGGTCAGTCACATCAAGCAAAACAATATAAACAGATCAAAACAACGGTAAAAAACGAAGCTTTTCTCCAATTAACACACACCCCATAAATCGAAACACTTAGAGCAAGCCTATTTTCACTACAGAAAGATAGAAGAAACAGAAATGATGAACAAAATTAACGAAGGGAAACATCGCAGGAGGGTCCTTCGACGGAAGCAAAGAAGAAGAGAAGGGTAATACCAGATGGCTGAAACGATGACGGTTGGAAGAACGATGGAAGGAGGAGGAGAGACTCCATAGGAGACTGTTACTTCAACTTTTGCCTCTTCTGATTCAATCAGTGAAGTGAGAAAGAAGAACACGCATGGGGAAATAATGTAAACCGCAACGAGCTGGGAAGAGAAAGAGTGGGCAATTAACGATGAAACCCAAAATAAGAGAGATAAGGACAGTGGGACAAGTTTTCTTCTTTGGGCTTGGAAACTAGTGAGGTTTGGCAAGCAGAGAGCAGAAGGAGAAAACTCGAGCACTTCACTCACTTCCTGGCCGTGGCGCATTATTGATCCTGGGGCCCTGCAGCTCACACTCACAGACTGACTGAGTCGAGCCAGTTTCCCTTGTTTTTTAGCAAATTTGTGAACTAAATGACTTATTTTCATCAATAATAGAAAGAAGAACAACCACTTCATGCAAAAATATCAGAGACCTCTGGCTTCTGCTGCGTGTTGGACATGGCTATTTTTCCTATAATCAAATCTTGATCCTTCATTAAGCAATATTAGTGGAAGAATTACAATCTGTCCTTAATTGAGACAAAAGAAAAATCAGAGGACTATCTGGCCATTTGGTTGGAATTATGAATTTAGGATCCTTACTTATTCACTACTCACTAGTGTCTTGAAATTGAGGCCAATCATATCCTCCCGCGCCACAATACCTTACCCCTTTCTCCTTCCTTCCCTTCCCTCCAATTTCCTATCTTTTTCGCCTTTCCATCACCAGAATCCAAAACCCCGAAAAACCCAACTCTCCAATCCAAATCTCCTTTCCATGAGATGGAAGGAGCTCTCTTCCCCAACAAACCCATCTACCCACTCCCAGTCACCCGCCCATCGCCGCAGCCGCCGAACCCACCTCTGAAATTCACCTCACCCACTCTCCCGCCGCCGCCTCCGCCGTCGTCTTCCTCCAACCGTTCCTTCCCCCTTACCCTCCACTTCGACTCCCTCCTCCAGCAGCTCCTCCACCTATCTTCCTCTTCCCCCAATGCCAAGCTCAAGAGCTCCCATTCCCACGTTCTCCCCGTCGCCGCCGAGAAGCAGCAGCAGCAGATTCGTTACCAATCGGATGACGACGAGAGCAGCTGGTCGTCATCGTTGGGTAATGGGTCGCTCGATTTCTTGTCGAAAGAGGGTAAGGCCGTGCTTGACTCAATTATGAGCCAGCCTCTGGAACGGTTGACTGAATTCTTCGCGTCTCGCGAAGTTGAATTGGGCCGGGTCGATTTGATTAGCTTGTTGAGAGGGTTGGATCGTTGCGGGAGCTGGGAGAGGGCGCTTTTGCTGTTCGAATGGGCGGTTTCGAATCGGGAAGGGGAGAATGAGAAGGTAGATGGGCAGATTGTGGAGCTAATGGTGAGAATTTTGGGCAGAGAGTCGCAGCACTCTATTGCATCCCAACTGTTCGATAAAATTCCCCTGAAGGAGTACGAGCTCGATGTCCGGGCGTGTACCACGATACTCCACGCGTACTCTCGTGCTGCGAGGTACGACAAAGCGATTGAGATGTTTCAAAGGATGAAGGGGACTGGGTTGTCGCCTACATTGGTGACTTACAACGTGATGCTTGATGTTTATGGCAAAATGGGTCGTTCTTGGGATCAGATTCTAGGACTCTTAGATGAGATGAGAAGTAAAGGGATGGAATTTGATGAGTTCACTTGCAGTACAGTGATATCCGCCTGTGGGAGAGAAGGACTGTTCGTGGAAGCAAAGGATTTCTTCGCTGGGCTCAAATCTCAGGGATATAAACCAGGGACTGTTACTTATAATGCACTTCTCCAGGTCTTTGCAAAGGCTGGCATTTACTTGGAAGCTCTGAGTGTACTGAAAGAGATGGAGGAGAACAACTGTCCACCTGACTCCGTGACATACAATGAGCTTGTGGCTGCTTATGTAAGAGCCGGTTTCTTTGAGGAAGGTGCTGGTGTAATCGATACGATGATTGTAAAAGGAGTAATGCCGAATGCTGTTACTTACACCACCGTCCTCAATGCTTATGGGAAAACAGGAGACGTAGACAAAGCATTGGAGTTGTTTGCAAGGATGAAGGAGTTAGGTTGTGTCCCTAATGTCTGTACCTACAACGCTCTCCTTGGGATGCTGGGCAAGAAGAAAACGAGGTCCGAAGATATGCTGACATTGCTTCATGATATGAAATCAAATCGGTGTGCTCCTAATCGTGTGACATGGAATACAATGCTTGCAATGTGTGGGGATGAAGGCATGCAAACCTACGTGAATCGGGTTTTCCAGGAGATGAAGGCTTCTGGGTTCGAGCCTGATAGAGATACCTTCAACACTCTGATCAGTGCGTATGGTAGGTGTGGTTCGGATATAATCGCTTCGAAGATGCACGAGCAGATGATCAAAGCGGGTTTTGCTCCGAGCCTGTCTACTTACAATGCTCTCCTGAATGCTTTAGCTCGTAAAGGGGATTGGAAGGGAGCAGAATCGATCCTCCAAGACATGAGGAGCAAAGGATTCAAGCCTAGCGAAACATCTTACTCCTTGATCCTCAATGCCTATGCAAAGGGAGGGAACATTGAAGGTATAGAGAGGATCGAGAAGGACATCTATGGAGGCGAAATCTTCCCTAGCTGGATGCTTCTGAGAACCCTCGTTCTCGCATTCCACAGGTGCAGATGGCTACCCGGTATGGAACGTGCATTCGCAGCCTTGCAGAAACACGGTTACAAAACCGACCTGGTTCTCTTCAACTCCATGCTCTCGATGTTTGCCAAGAACAACATGACCGACCGGGCCCACGAGATGCTCAAGAACATCCGCTCAGCGGGGTTAAACCCTGACCTCGTGACCTACAACAGCCTGATGGACATGTATGCTCGATCAGGAGACTGCTGGAAGGCCGAGGACATCCTCAAGGGGCTAGGGAAACCAGACCTCGTCTCCTACAACACGGTGATCAAAGGGTTCTGTCGAAAGGGGCTCATGGAAGAAGCCATTCGAGTTTTCTCCGAGATGAACTCGAGAGGAATCCGGCCATGCATTTTCACTTACAACACGTTTGTGACAGGGTATGCAGGGAAAGGGATGTTCGAGGAGATTAAGGATGTTGTCAGGTATATGATTGAGCACGGTTGCAGGCCGAACCAGCTGACGTATAAGATCGCTGTGGATGGGTTCTGTAAAGCGAGGAAGTATAAAGAGGCGATGGAATTCGTGTCCCAGATTAAGAACGTGGATAAAGGGTTTGATGATCAGTCTGAACAGAGACTTGCTGCTCACGTTAGGGACATGCTGTAGCCTTGGTAGGTCATGGGACTTCGCCTGTTTACTTGCTGGTGACGATACCAATAGCATGTTTTCTCGGATGTTGGATGTTTGTACTGACTTCAAACATGTGAAAGTCTGTTTATATGAGCTATCTATACATTCCCAATACTAGAGGATGCTTTTCCTGATAAGCAATAGCATTAACACTCTTCTCGCTATTATGCTTCCTTCTACTCCATTGTTTTGTCTTGCAGCACGACGCTTGTATTGCTCGCTTTCCTACGAGCTCGTTTCACAAGTCGTGCTCTAGTAGTTTTTTTTGTTTGTTTGTTTGGAATCGAAAGAAGTCTTCACTGTAATGGAATTTAGACTAAAACTTAGCCAACTCAGACAAAATTGCCCTACCAAAACACTGAGAAAAGGGCGGTGGGGTGACCGGTGACTCGCGCCGCACATGTAAATGCGTGGTGTTTAAAAGGAAATCCAAAACCACAACAGCATACGGAAAAGAAAAGCCGCAAAACCGATTAGCCCAAAGGGAAAGGCAGACCCTAAACAACAAACCGAACCAGCCCACCAATAAGAAAAGAATTCTCCCGAGAATCAAACCAATTGCCCACCACCACCACCCGTTTCCTCTCTCGACTATCTTCTCCTGCTTCTTCTTCCCCAAAACTCTCGTGTTCCTTCCATTTCCATTTCCATTTCAGCTGATCCCAAATTCCGTAATAGACCAATCAACCCCACCTCCCCCTTTTGCTTCATTCTGATTCCTTCCTCTGGTGTTGCATTTACTTTGCTTTTTACTCCCCGCACATGGGGTAGATAGCAGACGGAGGTAACTGGGTATCGAAGATATTGATGGAGTGGGACAGCAGCAATTCGGATCTGAGCGGCGACGAGGAGGAAGAAGGCAGCTTCAACCTCCACGATGGCGTTGGTCCAATCCCTTTCCCCGTCGAGAGCTTGCTTCAAACCGCGCCTTGTGGGTTCGTGGTCACGGATGCTCTCGAGCCTGACCATCCTATCATCTACGTGAATACCGTATTCGAGATGGTTACTGGGTATCGCGCCGAGGAAGTGCTCGGCCGCAACTGGTACGTCTTTTCTCCCCCTTTGTTTTTGCTAATTCAGAGCTGTAGTTTTTGGTTTAGTTCCTCGGTTTCGGCCTGTTCGTAGTATGGGTTGCGATATTTGTTTTCGGGTGTTGTACAATTTACACTTTGGATTTCGGTGTAGTATTGATAGTGGAGGGCTTCAGATTTTGGGGTGATTTGGAAATGATTAGAGTAGCCATTCCATGGCAATTTTACTGTTGGATATGAGGTGCTGCTCGGTGTTGGAGATATGTGTGGAACCCTAGGGAGGAAATTGATGAGCATGAATCAGTCTGCGCTGTATTAGTTTACTTCATTGAATATCTCCATGTTGCAATTTCTGAAAATATTGGCAGTTTGTGTATTAGCTGCTAGCTAATGCCATGTTGAGGATTAGGAGTGATCTCATGATGGGGTTAGGGTACTAAACCAATAAGAATGAAAGCTTTGAGCGAAACCAACTTGCGGATGAAGATGAAGGACATCATGGTTTCCTATTCCATGCCTATTTTGTCATGTTAAGGATTAGGAGTTAGGTCTGATTTTATGATGAGGTTAGGCACCTAAAGCGCCAAAGAAGGATGGTTAGAGCAAACTAAACTTGCGGATGAATAGGAAGGAAGTCTTGCTTGCTCATTCCATGGAAATGTTTGCTGGATTTATGAAGTAATGCTCAGTGCTCGATGATGATGATATGTTTGGACCCTTTGGATAAACCTGATGAACTTGCATAATTCTATATTATGTTAGTTTACCATGTTGGAATTTCAGAAATATTAGCTTTCTATGTCTTTCCGAGTAGCTAATGCCATGTTTAGGGTCAGGAGTGAGGACTGATTTTATGGTTGGGTTAGGGTACCCAAAGCTGTAACGCGTATCTCTGGAAGAAACGAACAGGCTGATGAAGGTGAAGGAAATCACGATTTCTCATTCATGGTTTACAAAAGCGTTGCATAGTGGTAGACCTGGCTCATTTAGATCCATAGGCTTACTTCTGCGTCTTGGAGACCCTTTCCAAAGGGAAGTCATTTTTGGTGGTAGAAGTATAAATGGAGAGGAATGATCATGTAAATGGACATTAGGAACAATGACGCCCCTTCCTCCTGAAAGCTAGTTTCTTTTCTTCTATTCTTAAGCTCTCCTCCCCTAACATAACTACAGAAGTCTTACCAAAGCTCTCCTGAATCTAAATTCAAATTCTTCCTACCTTTTACTGGTTACTGCTAACAACACTTCACTTGATCCTAGAAGGTGCATGGTAAGACTTGGTATGTTTTGGACCTATCGGATTC
Source organism: Linum tenue (assembly GCA_946122785.1). Lineage (NCBI taxonomy): Eukaryota > Viridiplantae > Streptophyta > Magnoliopsida > Malpighiales > Linaceae > Linum > Linum tenue. Next base: position 5,061,935 of record CAMGYJ010000011.1, on the reverse strand, counting down.
ATTTGGAGGCCTATGCATGCTCAATAGACCTGTGATTCTGCCTTGGTATCGGTGCATTTCTTCAGTAATTGTGTCTGGTCTGGCATACTTCCAATTTTGGTGCTTTGTGGCTAAAAGAATTAAATTTTATTGTATCATAGGCTTTGGTGCGTCTGTGTTTGTTTTTGTTATTGTTTCACTTATCTCGGAGATCTACCTGAATTAGTAGAGGAAAATGCTGGAGAACCAAGTTGACAGGGAATTCCCTGCATACTAACTACAATGGCTCTAGAGCTGTTATTAATTGCATTCCTAGTATAGATATCCCAAGGGACTTAATCAGCTGAAAGGTGGACCTACTAAATGGAGACTCGGATTCAACAACAGATATATATGCTGCTTCTATTGTGGATTAAGTGTAATTAAGAAAATAAATATGGTGTACCTAGGATATATATAGTTATAGTATATGTAACCTTCATTTTTATATGAGAGTAGGTGTATCGAGGTTATTCTTAAAAGTGCCTCAAACATTAGGATCTGTGCTAGCTTTCTGTTCTATGTGGCAGCAGAATGTTAGCACATGATTGAGACCTCTTTTCAGCTTACATTCGTGGTTATGCTTCTTGGCAATTTTTGACTATCGTACTATTCTGATATATGCTTATTTTTCTCTACGTAGCCGCTTCTTGCAATGCAGAGGACCATTTGCCAAAAGGAGGCACCCATTAGTTGACTCGACTGTGATCTCAGAAATAAGGCGGTGCCTTGACAAATGCATCGAATTCCAAGGCGAGCTGTTGAACTTCAGAAAAGATGGGTCCCCCTTAATGAACAGGTTGCGCCTCACTCCCATATATGGTGAGGATGACATAATCACTCACGTTATCGCGATTCAGTTCTTCACCGAAGCAGCAAACATCGACCTCGGTCCAGTACCCGGTTCGATCAGGGACTCGGCCAAACTAAATGACCGCCTTGGTTCTCGTCTCTCCACGTACCGCCCCACTGATCGATCAGTTTGCCTTAGTGGTCTCTATGGCATGCTGCAGCTGAGCGACGAGGTCATATCTTTGAAGATTCTCTCCCGGTTAACCCCAAGAGATATTGCGTCGGTTGGTTCAGTCTCTCGACGATTCTACGAGCTGACCAAGAACGAGGATCTCTGGAGAATGGTCTGTCAGAATGCATGGGGTAGCGAGACAACTCGAATTCTGGAAGCTGTGCCAGGTGCTAAACGACTCGGGTGGGGTCGGCTTGCCCGGGAACTAACCACCCTTGAAGCAGCCGCATGGAGAAAGGTTACAGTTGGTGGTTCTGTCGAGCCTTCACGCTGCAATTTCAGTGCATGCGCAGTGGGGAACCGGGTGGTCCTTTTCGGTGGGGAAGGTGTCAACATGCAGCCTATGAATGACACATTCGTGTTAGATCTCAATGCCAGCAACCCAGAGTGGGAACACGTCCATGTTAGCTCCCCTCCTCCTGGGCGGTGGGGCCACACGATATCTTGCGTCGACGGGTCTAATTTAGTAGTCTTCGGAGGCTGCGGAGGGCAGGGCTTGCTCAACGATGTCTTTGTGTTGGATTTGGACGCCAAGCCACCAACTTGGCGGGAGATCTCAGGGCTAGCTCCACCGCTGCCACGATCATGGCACAGTTCGTGCACCCTTGATGGCACAAAGCTGATCGTCTCTGGCGGGTGCGCTGACTCAGGAGTTCTCCTCAGCGACACATTTCTTCTAGACCTCGCGATGGAGAAGCCGATTTGGAGAGAGATACCAGCTGCGTGGACCCCACCTTCTCGATTGGGCCACACACTATCAGTCTACGGAGGAAGGAAGATATTGATGTTCGGCGGTCTGGCAAAGAGTGGGCCCCTCAGGTTTCGTTCCAGCGATGTGTTCACAATGGATTTGAGCGAGGATGAGCCGTGTTGGAGATGCGTGACAGGTAGTGGGATGCCTGGCGCAGGGAACCCGGGAGGGGTGGCACCTCCTCCTAGACTTGACCACGTAGCAGTCAGTCTTCCCGGTGGGAGGATCCTTATCTTTGGAGGCTCCGTTGCGGGCCTTCATTCAGCTTCCCAGCTTTATCTGCTAGATCCAACGGAGGAGAAACCAACATGGAGGATTCTGAATGTGCCAGGAAGGCCACCAAGGTTTGCATGGGGGCATAGTACGTGTGTGGTTGGAGGAACGAGGGCTATTGTGCTCGGTGGTCAGACCGGGGAGGAATGGATGCTGAGTGAGCTGCATGAGCTGTCATTAGCAAGTTCAGTGATTTAATGCAGACTGCAGGAACAAGGTATGTACATGCAGGAATAATCGATCGAGGAAGAATATGTATTGGTCATAGCGTGTTGAATACTCAGGGTTGCAGAAAAGGGTTCCAAGTTGATGACTTTGGTATCTGAGTTCAGTGATATTTCTCGTGATTGACAGAGGAAAAGATGGATAGTGGCTGTGTAGTCAAAAGGATTTTTGTGGGTTTGTCTGGAAATGAATGCCTCGTGCATTCTGTTGTATGAAAGAGCTTGTGCGGTATTTAAGTGAATTCCAGGTCTGGGTTTAGGGAGTTTAGAAGGGAGGGGTTGGGGGTAGGGAGTGATAGATGTATCAATATATGTGTAGGAAGAAGAAATGGAGGAAGTCTCTTCTTTTTGCTTTTTTATTTTTATTTTTTTGTTTCTGTTTCTGTTTTTGCTTTTGTTCCTATTCTTCTGCTTCTTCTTTGTTTATGTAACCTCCTGCCTCTTGGGTTCTCTTTTTTCTTTGTAAACTTTTAGTTAGTAGTTCTTTGATGTGGTCTCTGATCTGATCATCTGAACCAAAAGAAAACAAAAGGGTACAAAGTAAAACTGCAAAAGTGAATGCCTTTATACGAAGAAATAACTTGGAGGCTCTAATTTTGCTACCTCTGGTGTCGAATGTTATTGGTATCAGGTTGCAGTTTGGATTCTCTTGGATCAGATATTGCACCTCTTGTTGTGACTTATGTTTGCAGAGAGTAGATTATGAATGGTTTTTGTATATATAATATGTTACCCGGATGGTTTGCTTATGATGGTTGCTGATCTCATTTTTACTCATAATTTACATGTCAATGTTATTTCCCATAGGAAGGATGTATATTCGATTGAATGATGCGAAGAAGATTAATCTTAGGAGTCATTTGGAAGTTGTGATTTTTTAAATTGATGTATTGAGTCAATTAGTGTATTATCATTTGATGTATTGAATCAATTGATGTATTGGACAAATACATTGTTTGTTGTTTGGAGGTTTAGATTGTATTTTTGTTGTAAAGCCACAAAAGTTAATTTTGAGAGATTGTAAAGAATCTCAACAAAAAGTAGAGATTGATAATTCCTCAATTTTGAGTAATTGTGGTGGGGCCTCCAAAAAGGTAATGCATGTATTCTAGTTCAATGTAAGGCAAAAAAATGACTTAATCTCACAAATACATGAATTAGCTTAATACATAGTTTAAAATCACAACTTCCAAACGACCCCTTAATCATCCATTATAGCTACTCGATGTGAGGACACATTGATGTCGTTTGCAACAAAGTTTGCTTTTCGTCCCTTTGTTCAAATTGTTGTTCAAATATGCTATTCATTGAGTGTTCAACTTTTTTCTTCTTAATCAGGTGATCATTTATGAGTTATGACTGACATATCAAGTACGTTAGTTTTCTCCTCAATCTAGTTCCGCTAAGTCCATCATAGCGCGCCATAGAAGTAGAACTAATGGTTAAAAAAAATGAGAAGCGGTGTAGAGTCTGAGATCAAAAGCTATAACACAAGGACTGAAAATGCAATTGTTCTCCAGTAAAAAAAAAATGCAATTGTTCCAAACAAAAGAAAGAGAAAAAAGGGAAAGAAAATCTACTCTACTGCAAGTCTCTGTTCCCACGCTCCAGCCCACCAACCAATGCAATCCTCTCTCTCTCTCTAAGGCTAAGCCCTTTCAGTTCACTTTCACTCTCTTGCTCTTTGGCTTTGCTTTTAAAGTCTGAAAGTAGTCTACTTTCTCAGCTCTCTTCTTCTGCTTTACTCTTCCGCTTCCCCTTCTGCATCATCCCTTCCTCTTCTTCTTCTTCTTCTTTCCGACAATGCCAATCAAATCCGACCCGTCCACTCCGCCGCCGACCATCGGCAAAATCGGCCCTTACACCGTCTTCATCACTCCTCCTCCCACTCCTTCAACTCCGCCGTCTCCCCTTTCCCCGCCGCCTCACATCCACGATTCCCCAAAGAAGGTCGTCTGCCCTCCCGCTCCCCAGATCCAGTCTTCCAAGCCCCTCACCAAAAAAATCGACGATGAATCGGTTGGCGGCTTCTTCCGCTCCGCCGTCTCCAAGGTTCAACACGGTAAAGAAAACTCGGATTCCGAATTAGTTCATTTCGCTTCCTTAACTCTTAATTACAAGTGGCTGGAAATGTGTGAGCTGAAATGGGTGATTGATTGTTGTTCTGATGCAGTGAATTCGAGCTTGGATGAACATTTGGCGCGGTGGTTTGGACTGAATCAGTCCAAGTACCAGTGGGCTCTGGATGATTATTTTGAGACCAAGGGATTGGTAAGCTTCATTGGCTCTTTTCTCTCTGTGTCTAGCGTATGCCTTTGGTGGGGAACTCAGTGAAATGAACCGTATGATTTGCTTAGATTGTCCTATCTTTGTCTTAATTTGCTAATTGTGGATTCTTGTGTTGAGTTTGTTGTTGTTGGGGGTGGGAACTGGGAAGAGTGAAGTTGAATGAGAAGTAGCTTAGAAGCAATGAACCAACCATCTCAGAGTAGGTCCCGACGGGGACATCCGCTATAATTGGAACGAAACCATCTCAAAGTAGGGGTCATATACTTTGATCTGGTCCGAAATCGAATGAGAATGAGGACTAGAATCCGGATCATAAGAGCATTTGATCTGGAAATTCGTAAATTTGTTAAATCGGGTTGAGTTGTGTACTAAATTCTCTGTGGTCAGAGTCGATCTCCAAATGTGTGATGAGAATGGTTGGCCACCAAGCCACTAGGCACTAGCATCCTTCATCCAGACCTGATGTCATTTTAACTGTCCATTTCCTTTGTGTTCGCATCAGATTCCCTTTACCTTCTTTCTCACTCTCAACTTGTGAAACTTTATTCATTTGCTTTACTAAGATTCCTTCCTTTGTCCTTAACACACAACAGCAGCTCTAGCTCATCTACTCTGACCAAATAAGCAACAGTGAAAACCATACTCCTTTCCACACTTTTAACTCGCCCAACATTGGTGCTCTTTTTTCCAGTTGTAGTTGCTTCCATTTTCCTTTGGCATTGTTTTCTTTCCTACAGATCAAATGACTCTAGAATGTGGTGGAAAGTAAGTAGTAGAGACCCAAAATGCTGGGAAAAAGCCATGTTTCCTGTTATTGTTCTGCTTAACCCGTGAGCTCAAAGTGGGGTTGGAAAGGCAGAAAGATTGAATCTTTGAGCTATTGGCTGCTTCAAATCACAATAAAAAAATGTTCTGCATTGTGCATTACTTGCAGGATCAAGGAGCCAAAGCAAAAGAGTTTCCAGGTAAAGCACAGAATGTGTGAACGGCGCTGTAATGCCGTCCTCCCAAATGCTACTCTGATGGATGATCTGATCCAGCTGGATGTTTGGTGGAATTTTTCCTGTGAATTAGAAGACTGTTGTTATGGCGAATTGATGTAGTCGAGCCGTCGGGGATGGTGGACTGTCTGTTGTACAACATCTTTATCTATATGTAATGGCTGCTCTATTAAGCAAAGTATAGTATAGGAGAAAGTAGCTAAGAATGTGCTTTTGCTTCTTTGAGTTCCCTTTGGCCTCATTTTGCCACCTAACCCTGTTGTGTTGTAGCTGTTTGTGTATCAAAGATGCAAGCTTTGTCACTGTTGTGTGTACTTCTGGTGCTCTTTTGCCCCTTTTCAATCGAAAGTGAATGTGGGCTGTTTGGCTTCATTCCTCTTCTTCTTCTTCTTCTTCTTCTTCTGTGTCTTGGGCCTGGATGGGCTCGCCTGGCGATCGGAATTGCTGTCAGTTAGTTGGACTGGGCTTGTGACCCTTTCTGGATCAGAATGGTGTGCTTTCAGATCTTTCCAAACTCTGCCTATTCATGGGCTTTTTACATGCATTTGTGATCTCTCTCATATTTGTTTTGTTTGGTCATTGTGGCATTTGGGGCAAGAATTTAAACATTTTGATTTATTAGTTTTGTAAAAAAACAAGACCAATCTCGTAAATGCATCAAAATTATGCATTCTAGGTATGCAAGTGCAACTAGGGGTGTGCAACGGACCGGACCAAACTCATGAGAACCGCGGTCCATTAGTGAAAGACATGTTAGGACCAAGGATCGGACCATTCTTGCATTTGGTCCATTTGGTCCGGTTCGGTCCGTCCAAATATGAGCTCGGTCCACCATTTCTTCAGTAATTATAAAAATCAGGAGGACCAAGGACCGGACCGCATTTTACTTGGTATGGTCCGGTCCGGTCTTAACAACGGTTTGGTCCGATATGGTCCGGTACGGACCGGACCATTGCACACCCCTAAGTGCAACTCTTCATATATCCTTCTAAACTTCCCTATCATGATATTTTATGCAAGTACACTAACGTGAAAATATAATTTTATAAAGTACCGCACACACAATTTTTTATTATTATTACGCACACACAATATTTTAAAGAACCAAAGAAACCTACAAGCGAGATAAATACGCCTTATTTTCAAAATTGCGTTATGCGTCGATTTAGTTCTTTTCGATATAAATGCTAGTTTGGTCTGTTTAACTCGATATAGCTCGAATCTACCGATCACCCATAACCCGAACACAACATACCTACAATATTATGATGTAATTAATTCCAACCACTAGTCTCCATGGTCAAATGAAGTCAATCTAGTTTACCTAGGAAATCCAAGAGACAAGAGGATAGCACATTCCCCCAATTAAATGTTCCCTTTGCAGGTAAACAACAAGTGCACATCAAGCCTAGTTGTATTTACTGAATTTAAAAAAAAAAATCCCATTTTCCTATAAAAATGAAACAGAAGAAGAGGAGGACCAGCCAACATAGCATGTGAAGAAGAAGAAGAAGAAGAGGGCCGCAGCGTTCAACTAACATTCCATGACATGTGTTTCCTCAGTTTTGCTTTGGGAGCCCCTTACGTTAGATGGTTGGGAATTATGATATCGAGAGAGCAACTTCACCTGCTGTCTTATCTTACGGTGGTCAACTAACTAAACCGTCACTAAACACCAAGTTCGTAACAAATCGGTCATAACTAACATGAAAATCAGTTTGTTTGCTTTGTTTATGTCTATCAACTTCCCTCATCAGCATTCTCACTCACATCATGTTAGCGAACTAACCATTTGGTCCCAATAACTCGAGTTGTTGGGAAAGGGATAGTTAAGCCTTTTAACCTCTAATACGCCCCCTCAAACGTGCCGAATTGTGGATTTTTACGGTTTGCACAGGTTGAACCCTTGTGCTGCCAAACCACGAGGCTTTAGTTTGCACAGGTTGGACATACCATTCCTTGTGCTAAACGAATTGGCATGAAATGGGGGTCGTTATGAGGATTCGAAACCATGACCTTTCGGTTCTAGGCTCTGATACCATGTTAGCGAACTAACCACTTGGTCCCAATAACTCGAGTTGTTGGGAAAGGGATAGTTAAGCCTTTTAACCTCTAATACATCACATGTATGGTTGTATCAATAATAGAAAAAGTGTGCATAGATTTTCCATTAGTACAATTCTTTCACATTAATATGTGAAATGTAAGCTACATAGGCTCTATTTGACTGATATGAGGCAAACCAACCCCATAACCCCTGGTTGACTGATTCAAATCAAAATGGTACATCGCTCGTCCCGAATTTCAACTCAAATTAATTCAAATACGCTTTAATATTTTCCTTTCCTGATCTATAGCTAATTTTCAAGCCTCTATTTGACCTCTTCATTATTACTTTAGATAAGTTGACATACTAATCAATAAAAATAAGTTAAGGAAACTTGGTAATGATGGACATAATACTTAATTGATAATTATTTCAAATGTTAGTTTTCGTGTGACTGACCCGACCTAAATGACAACTTATTAAGATTTGGTGACCTCTTTGCAAGGAGTCCCAAAGTTTAGTGATTGTTTATGTTATTGTGCTCCCCCTTTCCCTGCCACACATGGATTCTTGTCATTGTTGTTATCAGTAATTAAACTAAGTTCACCAAACTTACAGATGGACTTGTCTAATAAGTTTATAGTTGGTATTGTGGGTTTGGTTAGTATCGAGACAAACAACTACCCTCTTGGAAAGGTTTTAGTTGTGAGCTTGCCACTTTGCACCTTTTAGTTTGCTTAACTTCTTCTCCAATGGCTTCATTAGTCGGCCATTGAAATATTAGAGAAAGTTCTTTCTTTCATTATCTTCATTTCCCCCCTTCTCTATTGAATACAATATGGTCAATGCGCTGATGGTTTGTCTATTTGGTCTTTTTATTAGGACAGAAATGTACAACCAAAGAGTCACTGAAATTCGAACAGATCCGTGGAGACATCTATTTTAACTACTAGCGCTTTATAGATCGCCGAACTTACTTCGTCTTCCATTAAAGGCTTCATGGTGTAACTATCAAACAAGATTCGAAAGTCATGATCTTTCAATGTGTCAAAAGATCATATATGAATTTAATTTAGTCAGCGATTTGATGTCCCTCACATCTTTTGTTTTTAATTTGAACTGGTTTAGCTATGGAGTAAATATATTCTTGACTCCTTTTGACATATTGGGGAAGAAGAAAAAAAAATACAATTGTGAATGAGTTTACATGCCTCACAAAGTGACATGTGCTACTGCTAACCACAAAATTGTGATTAGGGAGGAGGATTAAGTAAACTAAAGGCCAAAAAGACCCGAGCCACCCTTGAACTGCCTTTTCAAACCAACTTCCCCTGAAATTGGGACAGCTGCACCATAGGGGCACAAAATGATGCATGCTTAATTTTTCAGTATTATTATTCTCAACCATCCCCTAATAAGACCGAGTTGGATTAGCATCTTAATCATCGATATTTTATCGGCCTTCTTTTATTTCAAACTATAAAGCTCAGGTAAAATTATTCTTTACTTTCTGGTCAATTTATGAAGGGTGTCAAATTCACCTATTAATAATAAAATTCTATCAAATTTATATCTTGTGTGAATTTATGAAGGGTGTCAAATTCACCTATTAATAATAAAATTCTATCAAATTTATATCTCGTGTGAATTTACGATATTCTTTTGGTCTTCTATAACTTTTGAACTAAGTCTCAATTTTATCGGCTCGAACTAAGTCACATGCAATATTAAGCAGCATTTTATATGATTGATTTACTTAAATGTTTTTTCCTTGAGCATCCTATGCAAATGCAATAAGTGGCAAAGTGCTTATGTTATGTGTCAAATGAGCTGTCTTCTTTGAGAGAGACACTAGAAGTTAATTGGTATTATTAAGCACGCGAGCATGCAGATATTATTAGGACCATTAGTTCAATTAATTAAGTTCCTAACACTTGCGATAAACTAGTAAAGTAGTACGTTATAGACTTCGAGGTGGCATGCATACGATTAATAATGCAAAATGTTGAAATATAATTAGGGGAAATTGATGCTAATCAAGAAGATTTAGCAACAAAAATATATTTCACCCAACAAGTGCACACCAATCAATCAGATGCTTAATTAATGAAATTTTAGTGGCAATTTGTGGGATCGGTTAACTTGCTAACTCCTCTATGGGGTTGGAAAAATGACATCCTCTATTAATTATAGTTAATTACGATATTAATTTCGTGTTGCATTTAATAATCTTTAGGAATTAAAAACTCATATTAATTACATTCCTTTTTTTGAACTATCATTGCACATGTTACAACTTACATGTATAATGAACTCATATTAATTATATTCCTTTTTTTGAACTACCATTGCACTGATACAACTATCATTGCACTTGTACATTGATACCATTGCACTGGTACAGCTACCATTGCACTGAAAAAGAAAAGTAATTAATATGAGTTTTTAATTCAGACAAATTATTAAATGCAACACAAATCAATTATCTTAACAGCCTATAATTAATAAGGAATGTCATTTTTCCAACCCATTTATATTAGTCATGCTACCTCACCCCACAATTTCTATATAAAGACTAAAGAGACACAGAGGGGGAGAGAGATCCCCAAAGAATCTCCGTATAATTAATTTTTTTGACAATATATGGTCCATCTTTGATCATTTGGACAAAAATAACTCAACCCCTTTTTTGTTTTTTGAACAACTCGACCTTTTCCCCAAATAATGATGAATATGGTCCAACATCCAAATTATAGTACCAGAACGACTAAAGTTGTAAATTTTATCTTCATTTTTATTTTCTCATCATCATTGGATATGTTATGGGAGGATGGCGAGACATCAATTATAATATGAGAACCATCAACCAAAATTGTAACAGAGCTAAAATAGAAACACAATCAAGATGTCATCACAAAGCAATATTACCTTAAAGGGATAGAAATTCAAACAAATCTAAAACCCACACCGTTTGTATTCAACTTTTGTGATTGTAATCATAATTTTGTCGAATCGATGTATTTCGCAGGTCCAGACCATTTGTGTTGAACTTTGTGATTGTATTCATCATTCTGCGATGTATTTCGCAGATGTTCTTTCCTTCAATTGAGTTGTCATACTTGTAAACTTCTTTTTTCGTTTGAACCAATTTGTTTACTACACATAGATTATCGTATGATTCTATAAAATAGTGTCTAATATTAAAAAGAAAGAGTTTACAAGGATCTGAATTTCTAATTCACTATAAAGTTGCACTTCACTTTATATATTTGTGATACGACTACAATACAATAGTTCATTGAAGAAGAAGAAGAGAATAATGAAAATACAAAGATGTAGGAGGAGGGGGTGAAGATACAAAAACTGTACACTTACTACAAAATATAGGTGGTCTCTCTAGCAGCTGGGAATTAAGAAGGAATTATTGAGGTTGGAGTGGTAACATTGGTAGCATTTACAGTAGGAGTGATGGTAGTGGAAATCATAGAGAAGGAATCCTGTGGGGAAACAGAATTAGAAGCAGAAAAGGAATCAGTATCGTCATCATCATCGTCACATTCAAGATCTTCAAACCCCCAAAACTCATCTTGCTGCTCTTCACCTTCTGGCAACTTCCACCTCTCATTCCCCATCTCCTCCACATCTACCATGGCCTTCAACACCTGCAGCAAAATTATTTACTTAAACATCAACCCTTGACACAATACGAAACGAATAAACAGATGTTGTTATTTGATTCAACCGAACCTCCACAATAATTTAAACCCACTTATCCTATTCAAATAAGGACTTCAACTCATACAATACAAAGGTTGAACTACAGACTCAAAAATCAAATGGACCTTGGATTTTGTGGTATTTTGTTTATAGGGGAATGATGATCGATGAGTGTTGACAACCTAATTAAAACTCCCAACTTCATCAAGTTGATGTAGGATCATCAACATCAAACAGCACATGTAGAACAGTGGGGGATTTGGGGGGAAGAAGACTCGTGCAATCTCTTGCGTGGCTTAATGGGTTTTTGGATTAGGTATAAGACAGACCATCCAAGTTAATATATTCTTTTTTTTTTCTTTCTCCATTATAATTCCCCATATACCTTAAGTTTTTGAAGGTCAATTGAGCAGTTATGTGGGGAATAGTATTAGTACGGTATAGTCTTTTGAATTGGGCGGTGAAAATGAGATGCACAAGTCATCAAACAGGCATAAACCCACCTAATTCCCCCCCGAGAAATCATTATTAATCAGTAACTATTTGACTTATGAATCCTACATTTCATCACTTCATGCGTATGCACAAAATAAACAGCATTTTACTTGCAAGATGGTGGCAAAAACCGCTCATGCAGTCAATTCTAAGACATACAAAAACAAAGGGTTAAGTAGTTAATGATGGCAAATGTCACTGTATGGTACAGACAGGCATACGGCATGGACTTCATTGTCAATGAGGTGGGAGGTTTTGAAGAAACAGATCTTTGGCTCTGTTTTGTGATGCAGTTCCCTTTCGTTGCTGATCATGGTCATCAATGGCGGTCGGTGAGGGAACTAAATGTTTGTCATTAATGGTGGAGAAGGAAAGAAGGATAAGTGGGGGGAATTGAGGGAACTTTTTGAGGGGCACTGGACCATGTTGTATATCGTCTGTTAGGGTTGGAACATTATTACTACGACGATCGGTATGTTCATGTGTTGTGTTGTTCATTGATATTAGGATCGACTTCTTGCTCCGATAAATTCGACATAAAACGAAGAATAAGAAGAAGGAATACGTACCTCGGCCATGGTGGGGCGCCAGGCTGGGGAAGCTCTAATGCAGAGGGAAGCGGCAAATGCAAGTTGTCTCAACTCTGTTCCATCGTAGTCTCCTTCCAGCCTTCCATCCACCACCTCCTCCACTTCCCCTCTCTTTAGGATTGGCTTCGCCTGTCCATTTTTATTGCCACATTGTTATTGTCAATACAACACACATAATTGATATTTGCATTTCTCGCAAAAATTATAAGGAGAAAGGGATGTTTTTGTTTGCCTTTTTCCTTTTTGTTCGCATTAGGACTTACCCAGCTGTGAAGGCTGAGGTGAGACCCATCGACAGGTTTCTTGCCGGAGATGAGCTCTAAGAGGAACACTCCAAACGCGAACACATCCGTCTTCTCGTCCACTATCCCATGCAAATAATACTCTGGCGCCAAGTGCCTGTCCGTAAAGATGGAAACTTTTCCCCATCATCAGTCAAGAAAATCGAATCATCTAAGCTTTTGTATTCTAACCCAGTGATCTTTACCCGAATGTTCCTTCAATGGGCCCGATTGAATGGTGAGACCATTGCGTTGGCAGCCATTTCGCCAGCCCGAAGTCGGATATCTGCAATTCGACTCGAAACCAGTGAGATACAGAGAAAACAGAGCAACAAATTTTGGGAGGGAAAGGGGAAGAACGAAAGAGGAACATACTTACCATGGGTTCATAATCTTCCGTCAATAGAACATTAGACGATTTGATGTCCCGGTGGATGATTCTTCTTTGGCATCCCTTGTGGAGATAATCGATCCCTTTTGCTGTCCCAATCGCTATCTTGTGCCTTCTTCGCCAATTCAACTCTCCCCAATTCTCCCCTGTAATGGAGAAACCCAGAAACAGAGTCGATGAGTTTTTCAATTCAATCCGTCATAATGAGTGAAGAATTTTGTGAATTTTTTTTACCATGGAGAAGAGAAGCTACGGTGCCAATGGAGGAGTACTGGAAAATGAGGTAAAGTCCATTGTCGATGCAGCAACCAACTAAAGGAAGGACGTTTGGATGGTTGACATGGCCGATCGTTCCAATCTCCATCAGGAAGTCTCTTTCTTTCCTCTCGTCGGTGCACGATTTCGTCAGCCGTTTCACCGCAACTTCCCCTGTCCCCGGCATGGTTCCCCTGTAAACCTCCGCATACCCTCCTTTCCCCGCCAAATTATCTGCCGCCGGAGCGAAAAACGAAAACAAAAGAACCCATAAAATCCGTGTCAGAATTTGATCGCCAAGCTAGAAACGGAAGGAAAAGAAAGTGGGAGGGAACCTGGGTGGAAGGCATTGGTGGCGAGTGTTATTTCGTCGTAAGAGAAGCATTTCCAAGTGGGTGGTCTTGGAGAAGTGGCGATGTACTGCTCTTTGATTCGGCGAATTGGGTCTCCATCTTCATTCCCGATTATCCTTTCTTCTTCTTCTTCGACGGTTCGGCGGACTAATGAGAAGAGCCGCTTCAACTTCAAGCTGTTTGTTCTCATGTACTTCATTGTGAACTGATGCTCTGTTTCTTACACAGAGAAAAGCCAGAGGGCGGAGTAAAAGAGGAGAGCTTTGATGGTTGCTCTGTCTCTGGAGTGGAACATAAAAGGGAGTTGGGAGTTTTCTCCAGACACGAAAAGAAGGAAAACAGAGAGCAAGAGAGAGTCAAAGGCGTTTCCTTTTCGTGTGGTGAATGGTTGAGAAATGGGGGAATTAGAGGGAAAGTTTGGGAGGTTGATGGGCGGGCGAATATAGTTTTCTGGTTACAAAAATGTGAAGGGGAATAATGAAAGCCTTTTTAAGCTAAAAATATTGAAGCTTGCAGACATGAATCTTTAGATAATGTATAAAGACAGTACTAAGCCAACAAATAGATGTGGTTCAGAAGGAACAAACGGAAGTTGTTAAATAGTAATCAGAAGGGCACTAATTGCAGAAAGTGATTCTAAACAGAGTCGTTGAAGAGTAAGTTATACTGATTTTAGCTGGATTGGTCAGCATCGACAGCTCGAGGACCAAACCAGAGTGGACCAAACCAGAGACTACAGAGAACATAGAATAGGATACAATTGTGCATGTGGTTAAAGAGAAGAGGATTCTCAATGTTGAAGTAAGCCAAAGATGAATAGAGCTTCCAAAGCATCCCAAGGGAATAAATACCAAAACTTAAAATTGCAAAGATCCTGTAGAATGAATACATTGCTTCCCAAGTTTCTAAAGATGAAACAAAAATGGTATCGACACTCAACTTCAAAGCTCAGAATCTTGGGTCTTCCACATAACACAACCAGAAAATAGCACGTTGAAGCAGTAGCATCAGCAGAAAGATGGGAACGATCAAAACTTTGCCTTCCGTTTCCTACCAGTGTATCTTGTATCAGGTGGAACATTATGTCCTTTACCTCTCATCTGCTCCTTTTTCTTCAATATCCATTGCCTTCCTTTCCCTTTCTTCCCTGTTTTCTGCCTTTTCTTCGGTCTGTGCCTGTCCGAGATGCTCACCTATGTACCATCAGCCGAAACAAACACATATTGGTAATTATAAATAAAGAAAAACAAGTTACCCTTCAAGCAATTACAAATCTACCAAAAAGGAAACTCACTGTTTGGTGCTCTTCATCGTCGTCATCACCGCTTTCATCTTCTGAGCAGCTCTCTCCCTCTTCCCCTTTTGCTTTCGGAACAGCTGTGTTAACTGATGGCGGCCCACAGGTGAGGACCAAGAACTCTTTTCTACTCTTGGTACTGCGGAAGTAGAAAGTGTCACTCAAGTTCAGCAGCCATGGTAACTAAGAAACACGATCTGGTGGTTCTCACTAATAATAATGTCAAAGCAACTTACCTGTGTGGGTAGTCAACAACTACTCCACCGGCAAATCCAGCTTGCATAGCCGCTTTCAGTATCAGCTCTCGCTGGTGCATGTTCTCAGGGTACATTTGAAATGCTGCTTTCGCTCCCCTTGCTAAGCATCTATACAATGATCCAAAGAATGCCCTGAACATAAAATCAAAACCAACAAGGTAAGAAGAAGGTTTTACAAGGTTGCAGAACTTTCCTAGTCATGTTTGCAAGAAGAAAGATTGGTTAGAAGGTATGAAGAACATACTTCAGCCGTTTCCTCGGCTCATGAGATGATTTGTCTGCATTGCATAACCACTACAGAAAAAAGATCAGAGAGAAAGGAATGAATGCTAATCGTTCTGTCTAAAACTAACCAATCGTTCATTTCCTAAGGTAAGCATAAAGCTCACAAACCTGAACAGCTGAGATACTAATGGCACCATCAATAGTTCCAGGCCTAAATGGCAAGCCCTGAAATTTCATCAACCATTCAAGCATTAAAGAACAAGTTCATGCTAATATATAGCTTTGAGCTGACAAAATGCCGAAGGGCATACCTGGCCCATGTCGTGTAGCATGAGATCTCCTTCAACTTCTCGCTCCACTGCAATGTCTACATTTAAGGCAAAAAGATTCAAACTTTTTTACACATGAAAGCAGCATCACTCTAAAATCAGGCAAACCAGCAAGAGAAGCAATGCATACCAAGCATCGATGGCGAAATGTCTAGACCAATCCATTGATGCCCGTTCTCAGTTAATGTTTCCCCACTAAGCCCTGAACCACAACCTGCAAAAGTGAAAAGGCCAAAGCTTTCAGAACTTCCATGGGAATGCTGCAAGTTCCAATTAAGAAGTAAACAAATCTAGAGAAAAAAACTGAATACCGATATCAAGAAGCAATCTCGGAACATCATCATCAGGCAAAGCTAGAAGCTCCAGTGCTCTCTCTGAAAGCTTCGACTATTTTCATGGAAGCCGGAATCAGATAACAAGTACAGAGTAATTCAACGGAAGCCCATTAAATCCTAGAGCTGATCTCTACCTGGATGTTGATGATACGCGACGAGGATGTGTATTTACGAGCTTCGGCGTCGTTGTAGAAGATTTCTGGTGGGGCGAGATTCTCCGGTCGACTTGCCATATTGAACACCACGGCCGCCGCCGCCGACCTTTTCCCGGAGAGATTGGCAATAAGCTGAGAAGAGAGGTTGGAGGTGAGACGGTGGCAGTCGGAGTATTGGAGGGAGATTCGGAAATCGGCGGCGGCAACCGTTTCTAAACCCTCTGCTTTGGCGGAAAAAAAACTATAAACCCTAGGCCATGGATCATGCGAATTTTAGTTTTGGCCATGATATTTCTCATTTTGACTAATTACATCCCTCTATGACTCAAAAAACAAATTTAAAGGTCCATCCACTTCAAATTTACAATCTGTGTTGTAACCAAAAAAATAATTTGCAATCTAGGGATAAATTTTTTGTTCAAGGTGTTTGAACTTATATTAAAATTAATAAGATCAAAATTTATATGCACACGATTAATGTTGTAATGTCACTAGCTCCATTTGACACGTGTTTATCTCGAGCATGATGTACATGACAACAACAAATTATTTTTGTACACTTATGTGAAATCGTAGCGATCACTCCTCGATACAAAAACAACATTACAAGAATGTGATAAATCATCCTATCAACTATCAAGCACGATGCTTTTCAAAAAGCTATCAAAGCCTAATGCACAAGGTTTAGGAAACCCTACCGTATCGGTCGGTCGGAACGGAAATACCGAATACCGGGCCCAAAATGATAGGCGGTTTCAACGATAGAAAATGGTTCAATCACAATTTTGATCTAAAATACCCTACCACTCACTTTTCCAGTATAATCTCAGTACGGTTTCCTTAACGTTGCTAATGCATGCTCCTAATCCTTTGTATTTGTATTGGAACATAACCCCTTATTAACAGGCCTATACCAGCAGTAGTCATGATGTGGGCTCTTTCAATGGAGGGCTTGTTTAACCCTTTGGTGTTCTTATGAGCTTGAGCCCATACTTGTTTGACAACAAGTCCACTAGTGAAACGTAATTCCACCAAGTGATTAGGATTGTTAACTAATTATTTCGGCTTAATTGCAAGTTTGGTCACTCGAATTGCTACAAAATTTCACGTTTGCCACTCAAATTAATTAATTTCATTTATAGTCACTTAAATTAGGTTAACAGTTCAAGTTTGGTCACTCTCCGTTAATCTCCGTTAACTTTCGCTGATGTGGCAGTCAACTCTGATCTTTGACCGTTAAATGTGTGACATGGCAATTAAAAAATTATAAAAAATAATATTTAATATTTTTATAATTTCCACCTCATTTTAAAAACTATTAAAAAATAAAAAAATAAATATTTTATTTCCTCTGGCCGTTGCCGGCGACCAAGCTGCACCACTTCCGCCTCGGCCGCCTGAACCTGTCGCCGCTGTCGTCCTCGCTGCTGCGGGCGAGTACTCAGAGGGCGACGCTTCTTATTCCCGCCGAGTTGGCTTAGAAGAAACCTGTTAGACTCGAGAACCGATTCTCGCCACACCTGTCTATTGATCGGTCTCCGTCAACTAGGGTTGGTTGCGAGGATGAAGTAGGAAAGACAGAGGAATCGATGGGGGTTTTCGTTCTGATAATCGAAATCGATGGCCTATTGCTTCCAGGAAGCCCCAATGGGGTAATTGATTTGAGCTTCAGCTCCGATTGCTCAGACGACTCTGCATCTTCTTCTTCTGTGTCTTCTTCTTCTGCTTTGCGACTGGGACAGGAAAAGTTGGAATATTTAGGAAGAAGCAATGGCAAAGCAGAGATGGTTGGCATAATGGCATTTTATCCGGCTGGGAATCCGGGATGGGGAAGAAAATGGAAATCCAAGCCGCCGATTTCCACTTCCGCAACGAGAAGGAAGAAATCAGGTTGAATTGTAATTTGTAATTATAATGATATTTTGTTTTATGTATTTTTATTTTATTGCGATAATGAGGTGGCACTTTTAAAATATTGAATTATTTTTTTTTAATTTTTTAATTGCCACGTCACTTATTTAACGGTCAACTCTTAGAGTTGACTGCCACGTCAGTCAAAGTTAACGGAGACTAACGGGGAGTGACCAAACTTGAACTGATGAACTAATTTAAGTGACTACGGATGGAATAAAGTAATTCTAGTGGCAAATATAAAATTTTTAAGCAATTCCAGTGACCAAACTTGCAATTAAGCCTAATTATTTCATTTCCTTCAGGGAAGAATAAAACACCACATTATATTATTATAGAAATTTAACAACTTTGATAACAGTCATTTAAAAAAGCAATAGGGAGGGGAACATGGGGAGGAAAGAGGAGGAAAAAAGGGAGGAAGTGTCGCACTCAGTTCTGTGGGATAGGAAGAGGATCTAATTCTGTTCTCTTCCCCAATCTCCCTTTTCTTTTCTGTCTCTTGTGTATTTTATTCATCAATTTCCAAAAGGCGACCAAATTTTAGGTTAATTGATGAATTGATCACAAGAGTTCTTTTATAAACTTGACAAACTTGTTATAGTTTGTAGCAACGCATAGCTAAACAATCTATTCATACATTTCTATCATCGGGTTTTCATAAAATTTGCTTGTATTATAATGAAATGTGCAAACTCATGATAACAAAAATGCCTAAGATTATCATCGGAGCAGGGAGAGAATAAGAGTAGAATGATTTCGAGTCCCTTTGGTTAGAAATTGAGCCATAATGGGTAATGTGCTCTGTTTGTATTAAATGTCAGTTGAACGGGTTTGGATATTCAATGAAATTTTTATTAATGTTTGGAATAATTAACTTCAATCAACACGACTTCATAAGTCTTTCAACCATCCGCATCAATATGTCAAATTGCCTAAATTCATGATGGAAAAATGTGCATGTGCACGGTCTTGTTAGTACTACATAGGAAGAGGTGCAGATAATAGACTATAACAATCATGTAGTAATCATACGTTAGAAAGTGGTAGGGTAGTAGACGAGCACTCCCCTTCATTTAATACTCGAGTTTAATTTCAGACTTCGCCTATATATGTTATGATCCTCGCTATAAATTCTCACTTTGCCATCACGGATAATAAAGGTGTAAACTTCAATGATAAGTTAGTTATGTATGAATATCTAGTGATTGATCTGTAATTGACCCTACATATTTTCCTTCCTTCCTCCCACTTTTTATTTCTTTCTTTCTTTTAAAAGGAGGAGAACAAAGAAGAGCACAGCCGCCCTTTTCCTCTCTTTTTCGGAATCTCTTTTGACCGTTGGCTCCAGATTTCCTTCCTTCCTCCTATCTCTCCCTCTCTCTCTCTCTCTCTAGCTCTCCGTCTTCCTTCCCTCTCCACTCTCTCAGCTACCTCCTCCGCCGCTCGCCGCCGTCTCTCGCCCGTCGTAAGGTACGCTTCCTCTTCCCCCCAAAACCATCACTCCCAACCTCTCATTTCTCCCGCCATTTCCAGCACACAGTATTATCACCATTTCCTTCCTCCGCCGATCGATCGATTCCCATTGAGCTGAAAATGCTGCTGCTTTCTTCAATCTCATTTGTTTTCAGCTTCTGTAGATTCTTCCTCTGACCTACCTGGATTGATTTTTTTTTCCTCCCTCACAGTTGTATATATTATTACTGACAACCTCGGTATGCGCGCTAGTAAATTTTTCGATGAACAGTTGTTTAGGGACATTAACAATAATCAAAGGAATAGATTCATTATCTACTTGTATTAATTAATATTTCATTCTCTAAAACCCAATTAATAATGTGAATGATGAACAGAGTATGATTGTTTATTTTTCTTCCCCTGTCTTATACACTCTGTATTCAATATCTCTGGTAGTTCACATGTTAGTGGTATCAGACTATATCAGTAGGGTCAGTTCGTAAAGAAATGGGTTCTGTTCACATGGAGATTTTAGCTAGCTGGGGGATTTTGCCTTATTAGCCAGACTTCTTCTTCTTCTTCTGTCTTTTTAGCGCCATGTGAGTACAGTACTTACAGTCAAATAATGTTGCTGCAGCTGCTGCTTTTTATGCTTTCTTTGCTTTGCTCTCCGCCTCGTAATTGGGAAATCAAATGATTCTGCTTGTATGTAATGTAATGGAAACACACCCTTTAGGCCTTTAATCATTCTCTCTTTAGTTAACTCGTTCCCTCCACTTTCTTTGCTTTTTGGGTTTTAGCATTGTTTGTGCATGAGAAAGGCATCACCATTGCCTATTTCCCTCCCCCTTTGTTCGACTTCTACCTTCCAAAGGGAACAAAACTAGGCTAGTTCCATTCTCTTCATAACTTGGGAACGAAGAAAGGCACCGCCTTTACCACCACCCTGCTAGACCTTTCTCATGTATTCTCAGTTTTTCCCTTGCTTGTAGAGGAAAGAATGTGAAAACACCAGCAAAATTTGGCTGCTGCTGAAGGTTTTGTTTCCATGTTTGTTATCTCTTCTGCAGTTGAATCTCATCAGGGGTTGAAGCTTGATCAGAAGTGAAAAAGAACAAAGAAACGCTATTGTGGGTCTGTTCTAAGAGGATCTCTCAGTGGCCAGTGCCATTGGGGTTCTTCAAAGAGCTGAAAAAGAATAAGCAAATGACACTTGTGCAGAAGAGGTGAAAGGGGGAATATGGGATGCTCAACATCGAAGCTGGACGATGAGGAAGCAGTACAGCTATGTAAAGATCGGAAAAAGTTCATCAAGCAAGCGGTAGAGCAGAGAACAAGGTTCGCGTCCAGCCACTTGGCTTATGTTCAGTCATTGAAAAGGGTATCTGCTGCCGTCCATGACTATGTAGAATCCGGTGAGCCTCAGGATTTGTTTCTGGACTCCTTCATAGCTCCACCACAGTTCACCACTCCATCGAAGAAAGGCAGTAGAAGCCCGCAGTTTATCTCGAGCTCACATAAATCGTTCGCACCAGCACTTCCACAGTCTAGAACTAGGCCGACTGTGACAGTCAACTACCTAAGATCAGGTGGGAACCAGACAGTGTTGGTCGAGGAGAGACCGCCTCAGTCACCACAAACGTACCATGTGGATGCTTATCCACCAAGCTACCTAAGATCAGGTGGGAACCAGCCAGTGTTTGTCGAGGAGAGACCACCTCAGTCACCACAAACGTACCATATGGATGCTTATCCACCAATGATGGATTATTATCAGGGTGATAATTTTTTTGCACCACAACAACCTTCTTCTTCATTCTTCTCTTACTCTCCCTCCAATGATAGAGCCTACATTCCTCCACCTTCACCTCAGACATCTCAGTGGGATGGCTTCTGGGATCCTTTCTCTTCATTGGATTACTATGGCTACCCGGTTCGTAGCAGCATTGATCACCACATGGGTGGAGATGATGAGATTAGAGGGTTGAGACGGGTTAGAGAGGAAGAAGGTATTCCTGACTTGGAAGATGAAACTGAGCATGAAGTTGATGAAAGGAGAGAACAACAACGACATCAACAACGACAACAACAAGCTCCTCGACAACAACAACAACAAGCTCCTCCTCGTCCTCCTCCGGTAAAGCACAATGAGTACCCCAAGGAAGAAGTACTAGTTGAAGATGTTGATGAAGATGATGATGATGATGATGATGACGACGACGATGATGATATATGCTTTGAAGGTGACTGCAAAGACGAGATCATGATGAAGGGTTCTTCTCAGCAGCGGCCACAAACTAGTTCTACAAGGATTGAGGTGTCTCGAAACCAGAATTCGAGACAAGTCCAGCCACGTAATCGACAAGCTGTGGCTGTTGGTAGTGGTAGTAAAGAAGCTGAGAAACAAGGTTTTACAGCCTATGTTAACAGAAGACCAACAAGCATGGCAGAAGTTGTCAAGGATCTGGAAGATCAGTTTGGAAGGATCTGTGATTCAGCTAAAGTGGTTTCTGGTTTGTTAGAGTCTAGCAGAGCTCAGTATTCAATATCATCCACCTCAAATGATCTCGCAGGTGAAAGTCTATAGCTTGCAGTACTAACCTCCTTCATGCAGTGTTCTTGTTCTGTGACTTCTGTTTTCATTTCGGCCTTTGCCTCTCAAAATGCAGCATTGAAAATGCTGAATCCAGTCGCGCTAATCCGATCAGCTTCGTTTCGTTCATCGTCATCGAGATTCCTGGCCAGCTCTTCTTCCTTCAGAGATGAACCCGAGGATAGCTGCAGTAGTGACGTCTCAGATGATAACTGCGCGATCTTTGGTGGCCACCAGTCGACATTGGACAGATTGTACGCCTGGGAGAAGAAGCTGTTCGACGAAGTCAAGGTAAAGTTCAGAAATCAACTAACAACCAGTTATTTGTTTCAGAGAAACTGACAGTTTCATTACTGCATCTATTATCTGGTTGCAGTCAGGAGAGAAGATTCGGATAGCGTACGAGAAGAAATGTATGCAGCTTAGGAACCAAGACGTTAAAGGAGAGGATCCTTGTGTGTTGGACAAAACGAGGGCATCCATTAGAGAATTGGATACACAGATTAAGGTTTCGATTCATTCGGTGGAAGTTATATCCAAGAGGATAGAGACTCTGCGGGATGAAGAGTTGCAGCCTCAGCTTTTGGAGCTAGCACAAGGGTAATTGTATTCATTCCACTTCCTTGCGTGACACTTAAGAAAAATGCAGGCTAGCTAAAAACATTTCCAATGCAAATACAGGTTAGCAACGATGTGGAAGGTGATGGCAGAGTGCCACCACTCTCAGAAACAAACACTCGACACGGCCAAGCTCTTAGTAGCATCAGCACCATCGAAGCTCGAAGCGAGAAGGCGGGCTTCCATCTCGATGACCGACCCTCAACGCCTATCTCGATCAGCCGCCGCCATGGAAACAGAGCTCAGGAACTGGAGGTCATCTTTCCAGACGTGGATCGCCTCTCAGCGATCCTACATCCAGTCCCTCGCCGGCTGGCTCCTCCGCTGCGTTCGTCTCGACCCCGCCGAAATCTCGAAGCTACCCTTCTCCCCGCGTCGATCAAGCAGCACGGCTTCTTTCCCCTTGTTCGGACTCTGCATTGGATGGTCCAAGTTCCTGGATGCCGTGCAGGAGAAGGCAGTGCTCGACGGGATGGAGACCGCCGCGGATTGGATGGGTTCGATTCGCGATCAGCAGGTTCTGCGAGATGACTCGACTTCTTCTCCTGTGGGTTCGAGGAGATATAATAACAACAATGGAGGAATGGAGATGGTGGAAGTTGGTAAGGAGGTGGAAGAAGTGATGACAGTGGAGAAAATGGCTGAGATTGGTATGAGGGTGCTCTGTGCTGGGATGTCGGTCACTATCAGCTCGTTAACCGAGTTTGGCAATGGTGCGGCGGAGGGATATGCTCAGCTTTTCAAGCAATGGGAGAATGGGGAAGAAGCGCCGCCGCCGCGGGAGAAGTAGAGTTAGCTCGGTAGAGGAAAGGAATGTAATTTGTGATCTATGTGTTAGGTAGTTTTTCCTTCATCTTTTAACCTTGTTTTCTTTCCTACTTAGAGTAGGTGGTTTAATAACCCAAAAATTTGTGAGAAGAAAGCTTTTTGCCTATGATCAAGTTGCTGGAATGTGAGTAAATCAAACCAGATTGATGTTTTGATCGAATAGGTTTGATTGTATTAAACTTTAATCGATTCGATTTCGGTTCCATCGGATTCATTTTTAAGTACAATGAATGGTTGTAATGAATCGAATGCGCCATGTATCTCGTTCGGATACACTAATTCAATCTGATTCTGTACTCACCAAATCATGTCCCATCTAAAGTTGGAGCAGTTGAGACCATAATTGGTAATGGTAACAGTCATAGGTTTCAATCAGTGAGGCTGATTGAGCACATAAGTTTCTACTTTGGCATTACCTGAAACCTGATCCACTATGGGAAAGTAAAGGTGTTCAACCAAATTGAAATTTGATTAAACTGTCTTCCACTTACCAATATGATCTCACACAAAAGTATGAAGATTGGCCCTTGGTTAATAGATAAGGGCATCGCATTACCACTATCGAAATGGCTCTGCCAATATGGCCACTTATAAGAAACAACTATGCCTACAACAACTACAGGGCAGTTAATTCAAAAACGCTAATGGCCATAGAAGCTGCAACCATTTGCACCATAGTTTTTCTATTTACAGATAAAATTGTCTTGTCTTTGAGCTATCACTTTCAAAGCATGAATTAAGGCTGAGAAAGAAGGCTTAAAGCACCACAAAAACATTGATTGGAATGTGAAGCATGTAGTAGTTGAATCCCAATCACTAAGCATCTTATTTACTCGGTGTCTTTCAAAACAAAATGGAAGAACATATGCCGGAGACTGTTAGCAACTATGATCTCTGAAGACTAGGGGAATCAACTAGGTAGAAAAGAAATGATTATGACTAAAATCAAAATCTGATGAAACGAAGAAGAAACAGGGTGATGAAATTGTTTATACAAGGATCCGTATTTTATTCGTAACTTAATCCTCATCATCTTCATCAATGTCTACTTTGGATGAACTGCCTAAGAGAGACAAAAACAGTAGAACTGCAGCAAGCTGTGCACCGATAAAGTACTTGGCTTTCCGTTGGAAACGTTTCTCCTCTTCCGTCTTCTCCCTCTTAGGTTTCCTCTTGGGTTTCGAACCTAATAGTGATTGCATTAATCTTAAGAATTGTGCCCAAAAAATGAGTTCAAGGTTTGCTATATTTTGCAATGATGGAATCGGTTGGAAGGGGAGAAAGATGAAGAAAGTGAGGGTGATAGAGATTAACTCACTTGAACTTGTTTGAGCTGCTGATGGTGGAGGCTGGAAATTTGAAGCAGATGCACTTGATGGATCAGAATTTAGGATATCATTCCTGTGTCTTTCAGCATACCTTATGAGATTTTCATGCTCCAAGACAGCAGTCCGGAGAACTGAGTCTTCCTAGAGTACACAATAAGGGAAGAAAATCAGAATACGTCATGGTTTACAACATCTAAATTACAGATTGGATTTCTACCAGAAGAAAATTACAGATCCGACAATAAAGAAAATTAGGTAATGCATCAGCCAGAGGCTTAGATAACCACTAAGACATATCCCACGATTTCACTCAAAGCATCAAGAACCACATGTAGCTAACAGTCGCTCACAAATTATAGAAGTGTTAACTAGCTAACATGTATATGCATGTTCCAAGATAGATGTTGATTCTCACAGTTATGTTAATGATTAATCACAGAAGAAAACTAGGGAACATAGTGACAGATATTCGATTGCAAAACTCAAAGAATCCGAAAATGACTCACAGGTAAAGCTTGAAGAATGAAAAGCACATGCCCGACAAGGTCTGCATCCAAGCTTGTTGGCCTGAATAAATGGAATAGTTTGATTCTTGTCAATGTTTGCAGAAGCTTTAGTGGATACTAGCAAAGCCATTCTTTCACTCAGAACATAATGAAGAATAATGGGACCTTATCTCTCCATATGTCAATGAAGTGTCGTCATAAAGACTGCTGAGCTATACCAAATTACTTTAGAAAACTGGAAACAGAAAAAGAAAACTATCACCTGCTCTCAAAAAGAAAATCTTGTTCCCCCAACTTTGCAGACAAAGCTCGGTATGCAGCTTTTGCACAATCATGAATCTGGCCACAAACAAAAAAAGTCAAAAACTATTTATCATAAGCTCAGAAATATCAGTGAATGGTAGAATAGTTTACCTCTTCTTCCTTTTTCTCGGCATTTTGTTTACTTATATGAAATCGCTGCTTCACATCATAAACTTGTTTAACAAAAAGAACCTTCCCTATCACCCAAGGAAGATCCGAATAATAAATCTGCTTGGCGGAATTTTCACCAGATCCTAGCCAGAGCTCGTAAGTGATTGCATCAGCTAGCCATGAACTCATCATTGCCTTCATTGATACCCATTCTGGCAACGAGCTGAATTCAGAATCCAAATCAACAACTCCATCCTGCTTCAATTGTTGTATAACCCCACCCTTTTCGTTGTTGTAAGCCACATAAGTTCCACCCTCAATGTAGGGAATTTGATCTAGCATTGGAAAGGTAAACCAGTATAAACTCATTGAAATAGCTAATCATCCATCATTCAGATTGTATCCATCTGATTGAACAAATTCTAGTTCTCCATATCTTATAACTTGGAAGGAATTGATGAACTTGGATAGAGCTAAAAAGCAACCAACTTTATGTTCGACAGTAGCAACTCTAGAGTCTAGACTACCAAACACATCCAAGTGAAGGAATCGTGTTTGCCATGCTATCAAGATTTCTCCAAGCACGGTTCAAAAATCAAAACTTTACTAACTTGGGTTCCTAATTCGTATCTCATTGTACCGATTCTCGTCCCACAAACAAAATCGAACTGCTCCCAAAAGCCAAAAGAGAGAGAATCAGAAAGAAGTCCATTACGCGCGTACCTGAATCCGGGTAAGACGAATTGAGCTCCAAATTGAAAGGGCAGCGACCAAATTTGAGGTAGATGTAAACGGGAAGACAAACTGGGCAAGCAGTTGGGAGACCAAAATAGGGTTTACGAGTGACGAGGGTCCAACCTCCATCGCGAGATTCTTCCATCTCTGAGTTATCTGTCTACGGTGGGGTAACCAGTAGGAAGGATTGAAACACTGCGGGAAGGATCGAAAGTTGAGTTCTTCCGACGGTGAGGTAGGGCTGTAGAGCGAGGGCGACAATCCTCTGAGCTGTTAGAACTTAAAAGGCTCGATTTTTGGTTTACCGGCGGCGTTGAAGCTGCAAGCCTGCAACCAAGAAGGACGAAGGCTTTCTAGTTCCAGTGGGTTTAAGTATTCTAAGTCCTAAGTGTTACTCGGCCCAATTTTCCTATTACGGGTCGGATTGTATCTATCTAGAGAGTATTACAATTTTTACAATTTTTTTTGTGAGAATCTATTTAGAGAGTATTACGATCAAATGACAAATTGTTTTTTTTCCGTTGAATCAACTCCTCTCATTAAATAGCATTTCAAATCACGATGCTGGAATCAATACAACGAAAATGGGAGACCAGTATAGTCTTCCCAGCAAGAAAAACAACTATCACTGCCCTATCTACATTGACTACTCGCTCATATCAGCAACTGTGGTATCTATTTAGTATGCCTATGCTCTCAAAACCAGTCGCCAAATTTACATCGCCACTCAATCGACAACTTAAATCATATTGAAACTCCTTCCACACTTCCTCAACGCTTCTATGTTTCTCACCATACATCCTGCGGCACCTCTCTTTCCAAATTGCAGCAGAAAGTCCGCACCATAGCACACAAATAGATCTTCCAGCTGGACTCTTCTTCTTCGCCAAGTCACCTGCCAGCTTAACAACACTTTCCCATGACTCCACACACCACTGTTCTCCTCCAGCAACCTGCACCAGCTGCTGTACAAAGAGACAAGCAAAAAACAAGTGCTCCCTGGTCTCACTACAGACTCCACATAGCAAACATTTATCATCACTAATTCTCCCCCATCGCATTAGCTGGCTTCGAGTCGTCAGAGCATTTGTCATAATAAGCCAAGCAATAAAACTAAATCTAGGAATACTACATTTCCCCCATATCAACTTGCTCAATTCCTTCTTGCTGTTTTTAGGACGAAGTGTGGATCAAACTCTTTTTGGCGAGTACTGCTCCATTGGACTTCCATCCCACAGCACCTTATCCCCACGTTTAGTGAGAAGATGCTGCACTTTCGAACGGAGCCGAAGGAGTTTCCTCCACGCCCAAGAGCTGCTATAATTTATCTTAAGTTGCCACACATCCATCCCTTTACAGCGATAAGCTGCTGTCCAGGCCACCCAAAGCGCCCCATATTGCATTAGCATAAGCCAAAGAAGTCTCAGCGAGCAAGCTTGATTCCAGGAAGCTAAATCCCTCAATCCTAGACCACCCTCTGTTTTAGGAAGTGCCAGTCGCTCCCAAGCCACTTTTGCTCTTCCAGTTTCCTCTCCATGCCATAGAAAATCTTGACATACCTTCTGTATCCTCTTCAATACTTTCTTAGGCAGGATAATAATCTGTAACCAATATTGTACTACACTCAACAGCACTAAAGATATGAGCTGCAATCTGCCAGCATATGTCAGCTTCTTTGCACGCCAGGACTTAATTTTTTTTCGTGATTTTAGCAATAAGCACATCATACTCTCTATCTGTCAGCTTACCCGAGTGCAAAGGCAGCCCTAAATACCTAACAGGAAGCTCTCCTTCTTTAAAACCAGTGAGACTAATAGCATTCTGCTTGTACTTCCAGGATTCCCCTCCAAAGTATATTTCACATTTTCCCGGATTACATCTCAAACCTGACAGCAAATAGAACGATTGCATAAGCTCCTTGACTTTATTGATTGCCTGCCCTGAACCTTCTGTAAAAATCAACAAGTCATCTGCGAAGCAGAGATGACTCATTGCCACTTGCTTACATCGAGGATGATATGGGAGATGGCCCTTCTGCGTGGCCTCATTCAATATCCCTGTCAATCCTTCCATTGCAATTGCAAAAAGATAAGGTGAAATCGGGTCACCCTGCCTAACCCCCTTGGCTGCTTTAAAAAAACCACACAAGCCTCCATTTATATTTAAACTGAACCGAGCAGTCTGTAAACATGCTCTAATCCAACTAAGGAACACCTCTGGGAACTTCATTGCTTTCATAACCTCAAATAAGTACTTCCAACTCACTGAATCGAACGCCTTCATGAGATCGACCTCAATTGCACACCATGAAGACAACATTCTCCTATTATATCCATTCACAAGCTCCTGAGCTAACATGATATTATCCATAATTCGACGCCCTTTTACAAATGCTGTCTGATTTGGACTGATCACTTTAGGCAACACTTCTCTAATTCTCTTTGCCAACATTTTAGCAACAATCTTATAAACAACATTCACACACGAAATTGGTCGGAAATCTTTAAGTTGAGAAGCATTTGGTACCTTAGGACACAAGGAGACTGCAGTCGAATTAATCCCACTAATCATTCTGCTAGTCTGAAAGAAATCCAATATAGCCCGTGTCACATCCCTCCCCACTATATGCCATGCTTTTTGAAAAAAACCAGCAGTGAATCCATCAGGGCCTGGCGCCTTGTTTTTGTTTAAAAAAATGAAAGCTTTTTAGTACACTTTTTAGATATTTTGAAATTTATTTTGAAAAATTCGTATTTAAATTTATTTTTCATCTCAAAGCTATATAGATTCTCACAAATATTATTTACATTTAACTTTACGATAACACTTATAGTTTGAACTTGCTAATTTGTTTGAATTTAGTGTCTCCCATCAAAATTTCACAAGAGATATCTCGATCATTCAGGTTGAGGATGACTTTATTTCTCTACACTTGTGGGCTGCATTCATATGGGTTAGAAGGTTTGTCTCTTGCTATGATCGTTATTCTTCAAAATCTCGACAGAAGATTTACTTTGTAGTAAAACAAGTTTTGAAGAGTAAAAAAAGTTGGTTTCATATCGTTTTGCTTTCTCATTGACATCTACATACACCCACGTAATCATCCCTTTTAAATATGTGGAAGATAGTGATAGCAAATGTATTCTTAGGGTTAGGGATCATAATAATACAATTGTGTTTTCTTTTCTGTGTCATGATATCAATTACACATACAAGGACTGATTAAATTCAAGAAAGTCAACTATAAACTACAGAGAATTTACTATACTACTGAATGGGGTAGTTCAAGTCATAGATCTAGGGATCATATAGATCATTAATTAGACGTCAACAACAAGAGAAGCTAGTAAAGACAATTAGTCTCACTTTATAATTGATGGATGATGTCATCTGATAAACTTTCTCATTCGATCACGATCACGATCACATAAAAGATTATAATAGAAAATATTAAAATTTCATGAGCTAACTCGATGAGAGATAGATAAAACATATACTATACATTAAATTTTATGCTCTAGACAGATATACTCTTATCATCAACGAATCGAAGAATCCGTCAAGAGGAACACATTAGTGCACACCCATGTTTGCAGTAGTCATCAGTGAACATAACAAATTTGTGAAAGAAGTTTGGATGCATGTTCTCTTAATTCTCTTTGGCAAGATAGCAACCATACGTAGATCTAGTTGAATATGTACCTAATATTATTCGAAAAGAACAAGCAAATGAATAATGCTCTTTCTAGGATGCTGGCTCCACTTTGTGTTTTAAGGACATGAACTTGGTATACTAGCTAACTAGCTAGATGCTATAATGTAAACTTAGAAAAGGAATAAACTTCAAGAAAAGGGTAGCTAGCTAGGGTGAAATTGACAATAGATACTACAAAAGAAAACGGTGGTGGTGATGAATTCCTATTGGGACATGATTAACTAGTTCAACATTATAATCTTATCATGTTTTGGTGTGTAGATTGATAAACAATTACCAAATTTTGAGGTTGTTTAACTTTGATCTTCAACGAATCTCTTGTTATTAAAGTATGGAATCTATACCTGACAAATCAGTTATCAATGTCGTGCATCACCATCGAACACTTTATCGAAGTTGTTTAAATCAATGTGTCAATTCACTTAAACCAATAATAATAACAAGAAACAAAACCCTATACGCGCGTGCATAAACAAGTGAAATTACGTTGTTAGAAAGTGAGAGGTATCAAGTGAAAGCCGGCTGGGAAGAAGGGGAATGTACATTAACGTTGAAATAACAAGATAGGAACTAATAGCTTAGCTTAGGATAGTGGATAGGTTATCACAACTTGCTGTTTGTATAATGTTGATGATGTTTATTAAAAAAAAATGTTGATGATGAAGAATTGGTACATAACACTATCTAGGTACGCACCTCGAAAATCAAACAAGTGATTTAATATGTGTTGTATAATCAATTACAGTATTCAACCGATCCAGCTCTCCCTCCAAAATAGTAAATCTAAATTAAGAAAGGGAAGTAGTTGTATAACTCTGATTTACACAGATCTTCATAATTTCATGTCTTATTACTTTGATACAAAATCTTACCGCTTTAATATGTTATCTTATCAGGATGGTACGTAAGAGCTCGTATCAAAATAGTAAGATTGTATCATTCCTAATATAATATCTTATCATCCTGACAAGAAAGATTATGTAGCATTTCGATAACTCGGGGTTATGTACCAAAACCCTAACATTAGACAAAGCAATACAAGAAGCTAGCCATAGGGTGTAATAACACACTACAACAAATTCGGCCTATTAGGACAAAATATTTTTTTGTCATTTTTCGTTTGTCATAATAGGTTCTATAATATAAAAAAAAATTAAATGTCACATTTGGTACTCCTAATGTGACAAAATGTCGTTTTGTCAGAATACTTTGTCAGTTAAAGTCTATAACGTGACCAAATTTGTGTGTCACCATATGGTTCGTCAAAATAGGTAACCCACATCGGTATCTAAGAGACATAAAGTGACAAAATGTCATCGTCAAAGTATCGTTTGTCATATTATGTCTTGATGAATTGTTTAAACGACAAATTGGTTTGTCACAATAGAGAACCATAATCCCTCGCCGATCTGACAAAATGTAATGTTGGTCATAATATAGTGGTTTCGGGTTGTGACAATGGCATTTCGTCATACTTGGTTTTTTTAGGCTGCAACCTCTTTCCCTCGGGAGAACAGTTATACTCCTTCCTTGTCTCTTCAAATTGCGCAGTCGATCAAAATCCAAAGGAACCCCACATAAAAATCACCACCAATATTCCAACGACCTCGATCCTTTACCCGTCCTCCACCAATCGGGCCGGCCACTCACCGGCGGGTGTTCCGTCGTCGTACCGGTTCCACCAATCGCCCCGTCACCACCGCAGTTCAAAGATCCCCAATCTCCGCAACCTAAATTTCGTAGCAAAAGGGCTGTAGCTAATAGTTCCCATAGCATAATCTTTCTCCCTCCCTCGTTTCCCATAGCAAACTCGCTGGTCTGGCAGAAACAGGTAAGCGTCGTCCCTCCCTCCCGTGGCTACTGTGTACTGCTAATTTAGCTTAAGACTGTTCTGTTGGTTTATCTATCTGAATGAGCTCTTATGTTTCCTTGTCATTGACTCGGTGGCAAGGGCTGCTTATATCTTCGATCCTTCAACCATCATGTTGTGCTAATTAGAATAGAGAGAAGGCGCCCTATGCACTGAGCAAAGGTAAGATTCGATTAATGTCTTCAATTCTTGTGTTTTAATGAAATCGTGTAAGTCAACTGGTTCCTAATGGTTTGTCATATACCCTCTGCAGATCCTTTTCTAGTTCATCTCACGATGTGCTTCCATCTTGACCAACTGCCTATAAAGGGAATGTCAGTTTCTTTACGCACAGATTGAATGAGTAGAAATTGGATTAAGCTTAAGGATAGGTTTTGTGATGAATATCAAAAGGGGGTTCTGAGTTCATAGGGGCTGCCAGCAAACATGTTGATACGCTAGGTAGAACAAGATGCCCTTGTAAAAGGTGCAATAATCGAAATTTCAAGAAGTTGGAGATTGTCGCAGATGATATAACCAGGAATGGCATGGTGGAGACATATACTACATGGATCCATCATGGTGAGTCGTTTGACTTTGGGAGTACTAGTCATCAGCCTAGGCAACCTACAGTTGCGCCTGAGACTGAGGGTTTAGAGGATGACATGGCTGATATGTTAGGGGATATGTTGTGTGCTTCTTCTGGAAATGCTCTGGAAATGGCCCCGATAAGGAAGTACTACTGGTCCAAGTTGACTGAAGCAGACAAGCACTCATTATTCAAGAAGCTAGAGGTAATTTCCGAAAACTCCTAGTTTGGCATGAAGTAGGCTAATCTGGACATGTTTTTTTTTGCTGATGTTTGTTTTTTTTTTCCTGTTTGTATTTCCTTTTATATATTGCCCAGTAGTTTGGGTTCTGGGAGTGGGACGAGGCAGCAAAGCTTGGTGGCAGCACAGCTTGTTGTTGCCTCATCGGCAAGTCTCCCATGTTTTTTCCTTTGCGGCTTTGGAGTTTGTAACCCATTTACGTTGATAATTAAATCGTGAAATGCAAAGTTGGGGTTTTTGTTTTAATTGACTTGGAAAACTTCACTATCTGTTGGTAAATGAAGTATATAATTTTTTTTCATGTAGGATGAATTTGACATAGACACGGCAGGAGCATATGCAAGGAAGATTATGGAGAAGAGAATGAAGAAGCGGTTCATCAATTACAAGTATGCGATGCACGCTCACTACCTGAAAGACCCTCAGACAGCCAGGACAGACCCTCCAGTGGACATGAACATAGAGGATTGGCATATGCTGTGTGATCACTTTGAGAGTGAAAACTTTCTAGTAAGTAACACCTTCTGTTTCATCATCAATTGTTTCATGGGTAACCTTGCCTTACAATAAATGGTTGCTAATGACTTGTATTTGTCATATGCAGAAGCGAAGCCAAATAAATAAAGCCAACAAGAGTAAGCAAGTGTATGCACACACTTCTGGTGCAAAATCGCTTGATCAAAGAATATATTAGTTGGTAAGTGTTCTCGAATTCAAAGACTAATTTATACATTCAAAGAATATATGAGTTGGTTTAACTCTGCCTGATGGTGGAACTTTCCTTACTTCGTGTAGGAGAAGAAAAAGAAGCAAAAGCAGCAGGAGGAGCAGCCTACTCAAGAAGAGCGAGAAACAGATATGGAGGACGCTGATACCGTAGAGGAGGAGCCAATAGATCTCCTACTGTATGCGAAGAGGTATCAGCGGGCTGGCGGTAGTTGGGTATAGGAGGAACCGCAGAAGAACTATGTGACTTCATCCTTTTGTGCCTTGTTTGATTTTCAATGAGCTCATACCAAACCATGTGACATATATCATTACCCATTGTTGTTCAATGCCTAGTTGGAGATGCAGTCCATGTGGATAGAAGCAAAGGCAGAGGGGAAGCCTATATCAGGCCGTGACATTGTTGAGAAGGTCCTCAAGAAAAAGGTGAAGTATGGACCGAAGGAGAACCCAAGATCAGCAAAGGAGCTTCAACTCCAAGCAGAATTGGAGGCAACAAGGGCTGAAGCGGAAAGAAAAGCCAAGGAGTTTGCTGAGAAGATACAGAGTCATGAGGAGCAGCTAAAAAGCCAGGCTGAGAAGATACAACTTCAGGAAGAAAAGTTAAAGAGCCAGGAGGAGAGGTTGATACTCAAGCAGAGGAGATGAACCAGATGAAAGCCGCCCAGGACAAGCTACAACATCAAGTGCTAGTGATTGCTCGCCAATTACCCCGCAAATGAACTGCTAAGTCCAAGGTAACAACACTGCCTTAGTTTGCAGAGGCAGATGAGACTGCAGGCTAGGTGTTGGTGTTAGAAGTATGTTAGTTTATGCTTTTGTGAACAAAGTTATCATGCTTTGTGTTGTGGTGAACAAGGAGTTTAATGTGTTGTGTGATGTTGGACAACATTGAATGTTTGTTTATGGTGAACAAGGACGTACTCTGTTATGGGAATGGACATGGATGTAATATGTTAGATGTTTTCCAATATATCTCCATGTTCAGTTTGCAGATAAAATTTCGCATTATGGAATTTGTTAAGTAGGTCAAATGTGACAACAATGGAAAGTTCTCAGACAAGTCCATGACGAGCTATACTCGTCATAATAGACAAAAATGACAAATTATACTCGTCATAATAAGGATTTACGACAAAAGGGCCACGTCACAATTATAAGTTATGACAAAATGTGTTCGTCCTAATATACTGAAATGACAAAATATATTCGTCAGATACGCATTTATGACAAAGAATATTCGTCACAACATAATTTATGACAAAATAAATTGGCACAACAATGTGATGAAAGAGTATAAACCCAGTAATATGCCTTCAATTTATGACAAAACATGTTGACAAACTTTTCAGTTTGTCACATTATAATCATTTCCTGACAAAAAACGGATTTGTCATATTAGGCTTGTGACAAATTCTGAACCTCTCATGACAAATATTATTCGTCACAAAATACTGTTATGACAAACTATGATCGTCTAATATGACCAACAAATTTCTCAAAAGTATCAATATATGACAAAAATAATGACAACAGTTTTCGTCATATTATCTTTGTTTGTCACAATAGACTAACCAGAACCTCAAATATAACGGAAGCATATGTGACAAGTGTGTTTCAAAAATTTGTCACATTTGACCTATCCTGACGGCGATAAAATGACAAAACGTTGTGACAAACACCTTTGTCATATTAAGGCAAGTATGACAAAATAGGTATCTAATACGACCAAATGGCCCCGTCATAATAGGCCGAATTTGTTGTAGTGACAAGACCGCTAATTAGAGAATGACGTAGAACCCAAGTAAAGATAAGAAGATACCTTATGAACATAAACCAACCTAAGTAGTGTCAATTATCGTTGATGAAAGATAACAAGAAGATTAAGGAACCGGCCGCCTGCCCACAACTCATTAGGTATATCCGATGCCCTCCAAGTCACTGCCTTTGTCATATTTGTATGCTAATCTATTGATTTGAACGTCAAAGTGCCTTCCCAGGCTCCAAGTCATTGTCAATGCCCTTCTCCAGTCTAGTTGGCCGTGGCAAGTTATGGCGTGGATTTATTTGATGCACCATATTCTCATCTCTAACGAAGTAACGATAGGATTAAGGTGACTTTTGTACCAAGATCAAGGAACAAAAATGCTGGTTTGGTGGAAAAAGAGGCCTCTAAAGGATCGCTTCCTGTGAAATTAATCACATTTTTATTTAGTGTATCATCTTTTGTAATGCCATCGGTTGTACATTTAGTTAGTAATTTAAAGAAATTATGAAGTTTACAATTTTATGTTTTTTTATAAAGGTGATATAGGTTTTAATTTTTTTTATCAAAGTACTAATTAAGTGATTCGAACCTGAGACCTGCAGGTTCTACGCTAACGGTATTACCGCTAGTACAAGCCATTGTTCGTACAATTTTATGTGTTTAGTTACTTCATTAGACTCAATTTAGTATTAATATTGAGACTAAGACAAACGTAGGAAAATAATGGGAGGAATAATGTGGCATGACGAGTTATGAGAAAAATGAGTGAGAAAAGGATATGAAAGCAATATTGACAATAAAGTTTCGTGTACGAGATGTACGGAAATAGAGAGGGAAAAATATGTACAAAGTTAGCCTATTTGATATTCAATCATACATGTTTTTCAATGAAATTATTATAACAACTGATATGATGGAATCAACAAAGAAGCCACTTAAAGTTATTTACTGTTTTAAGCTAATTTTCATTGTGTTGCAAACTACTGTTGATGACAACGGATGAAAATAAAACTAAACATGTTTTTAGTCTCTCGCTTTTCCTATGTGAAAGAAAACAAAAAGTGGAAACAATACTTTCTCATCATATTTGCTTGACCAAGAATAGGTGTGATCCTCCTCGTTGGATTCCATGACCAAGTATACCCAATCGAATGACCTCAAACCTCGCTTCATTAAAAACTTTAACTATGAATGACCTAAATCATCGATGAGTTTACAGTCATCTTCTCTTAAACATAAATAAAGCAATCCAAATTCC
The DNA here is from genome assembly GCA_946122785.1 of Linum tenue. NCBI lineage: Eukaryota > Viridiplantae > Streptophyta > Magnoliopsida > Malpighiales > Linaceae > Linum > Linum tenue. The sequence goes on along the minus strand of CAMGYJ010000011.1, from coordinate 5,025,091 downwards.
TAAACATGATCGTGATGCCTTGAGAAGTAAGTTTTGTCTAGTTAAAAGAATATTGTTGGGCGTGCTAGTTGTACCAATTGCCTCGAATAGAAATTAGAAATACTTTACTCAAAATAGCGATCAACTCATTGCAAATTTTAAGATTATTCTAATAATATATGCATTAAGAGTACATATAAAATGAAATAATGTTGGGATTCATAGTTGGATTCCAACTCTCCCCACCCACATAGCTAAGTTCCATAATACTCTCCACTACTTCACACCATTATCAAAATGATTTGTGATGATCTTATACTTACTAGTGAACCTCTTAATATTCCCACACCAAAATGCTAGACAAAAAGAACAACAATAATCAACAATCCCATTCCTCCCTGCCCATGGAAAAATCACAAATGAAAAAGAAAACAAATTAGTGCTCTCCAAATCTTCCATTGATATTCTATCCTGATTTGAGTTCACATTTGGTTTGTCCTCAGTCTCACCTTTTTTCCCCACTTTGTTCTCGTCCTAGATAAAATCTGCAACTATAACTATCTTAATTAGAAGGTAAGAGTTCAATAAACAGAACATATACAAACTTAACACCTTAAAGTTATGACGAGATGATAAATTTTTTCTAATGAAATCCCTCCTATACACACCTATACAACACACAAATCAAAGTTTTTGCACAGATTTTGGAAGGGGGTTTCACATTCTTGGTGCTTCTTTTCTCTTCCATGTAAAATCCCTATGAAAAGGAGATAAAGAGAGCATTACCAAACTTTATACATAATGGATTTCCTCGAAAAAAGAAATACCAAACTTTAAACCGACCCTAAACTATAATAATAATAATAATGCTTTAACCAGAAAAGCCCCATCCTAATCACTTTTGAATTAAACTAATTACACACCATATATACTAAAAGTGGGATGAAGATGAACCCACATCATTCCCTTATCTTGCCTCCTCACTTTCATCTCATTGCATTGGATTTGGAGGAGCAGCAGCAGCCACCTCCACCCAAACACAATACCCACACATGTGCTTAGAGGGTGCACCTACAAATGTACTCACAAATCACTAGAACTTCTAGAAGATTGTTGAATCGCGCATTATCAGTTCTACAATTATTAGAAAAATGTAATAATATTTTATTTACAAAATTTAAACTCTGTCCATCAAAAAAAATCATAAAGCGTCCAACGATAATTAATACGCCTTTGTGAACACTTTCTCCCAAATAGAGCACTTTGTCTTTAACATTATCCCCTGCATAATTCTTTACCTATTGACTTGTATTATGTTATGCCTATAAATATATGCATAACCAAACGAGGAATTATTGTGTACTCCAGGAGTACCACGTAAGCAAGCTGATTTGGTACTCCAAACAAATAGCAATCCGCCACATGTCCTGCCTGTTTCATTTAATTTACTACTAGATAATTTTTTGGGACTTTTGATTTCCGTTTTTTATTACCTCCCATTAATATAACAATCGAAGCTTCTCTCTCCTCTGTCACCGTCTTTATTTTCCGTTGTAGAGCTGTCGGCGAGTAATTTCACTCTTCCTGCTTCATCGTCTTCTCTCGTCGTACACAATCGATTCTACTTTTTAGAATCTTCTCCTTATTTTTCCAGAACAAGACTCCTTACTCCTTAGCCTTGACATAGCAGGCGCTAAGAACTCCCTGATTTCAATTTTCGGGGCTTCCAATTTCAATCAAACCTTCACCATAGTAGTTCCTCATATCATACGCACGCACTGACTGTTCCCTCGTCAATTGAATCGATTTAGCAGACAGGCGTTTAGGGCTCCCAAACATAGAAGACGACGGTTGCTACATCGGAAACTCGAAAGTCGAAACTATGGAGCAGGACACGCTCTAGAAAACAGAGCAATGGTTTTGATTTATTAAAATTTATATTTTATTAAAGGTAACACGGAGAAGCCACCGGAGGAAACAAAGGAAGAAAGGAGAGGAGAGAGAGACTTTAATTATTCAATTAATTGAAGATAATAGTAAGAAGATGAATTCAAAATCCCAAGGAAGTTACTCCTGCAATAAATTAATTAATGAATCCGAGATTAAACGTGGCGGACTGGAATTGGTGGGGAGTACCAACTAAGCATGTCTACGTGGTACTCCTGGAGTATTGAATAATTTCTCAAACGAAATACCCAATCCACCTCCCATTTCGTCCTTAAATTCCTCTCTCTCTCTCTCTCTCTCTCTCTCTCTCTGTCTGTCTTCTTCAAAAGCTACATCAGTCGCACTGTCCTGTCCTCTCTTACTTCTCCATCCTTCCTCTTCTCAAAGGGCGTTTCTTTCTTCTCCACGAAACGTGAACCACGTCCCTGTTTCCCCTTTCCCCATTTCTGCCTTTTTAAGCGAAAGACTACCCATTAGTCATATTACTTCGGGCCGGTTCCCCTTTCTTCCTCTGCCTTTTTTTTTCTCTTTCTTTTGAAACAGGGGAAGGGTAATTGTTTTTACAGTAGCCTCATATTGTCCATGGCGGGCGGCGATCAGAAGATGCAGAAGAGCTACTTCGACGTGCTGGGGCTGTGCTGCTCGTCGGAGGTTCCACTGATCGAGAACATCCTCAAATCCCTCGAAGGAATCAAGGATGTCTCCGTCGTTGTCCCCACCAGGACCGTCATCGTTGTCCATGACAGCCTGCTCGTTTCCCAGCTCCAGATTGGTAAAAAAAAGGCTTCTTTCTTTCTTTCTTTTAACTTCCATTCATTGATTGGTCATTGGTGTGTCGTTCTGGTTTTTGTCTGCGTTGCTTCCACTCCATTTCTGGGTAATGCGTGAGACGAAAGGGAAACTGTAGAGTTGAAGAGTAAAGGCGAATTGTGTAATCTGTTCTTTTGTAGTTTTACTTTATTACTAAGGCTTTTGCTGGTGTTTGCGTGGAGGACTAGCCTTCTTTCTTTCTTTCTTTCTATCCCAATTCAATTCCCATAAACCATATATAGTTTCCACGCATAGCAAAACCACTAAAACACAGCCTGGCTACTAGTAGAATGCGTATTGGTGTCATTATGTGTCAGTTTGTGTTGTTCTCCCCTTTTATGGCACTGCTGCAGCCTGCAATACAGACTGTTCATGATTGGGAATTATTTTCATAACGTTTGTATTTTGAGAATTTTTTTTAAAAACATGTGTAACTTGGGATTTTTTCCTCGAATTTAAGTCGTCGACTTCTCGACGAAACGTGTATGTTATCATCCTCACATAATCACGAAATTATATTGTGATGTGCGGTATGACATGATGTGGGGACACGATAAGATGGGCAAAGCTGAAAGCCCCCACCATGGAAGAAAGGAAATGTTAGGCTAGAACTAGATTATTAAATGGGAAAGTTACGTTACGTACGTCGACTTCCATCTTCGTTTTTTAATTAATTAATTTAATTTAATGTAGTTTATGTGGTAGGCTACGACGTAAGCTAACTTACTAGAATTATAGGATTCTGCCTAACATTAAGTGTTTGTTCTTGTACATAACATCTTTACCGGTCAACTTCGCAATCTCGTCGGTTCTTTAATCCAACGATCTCAACCTATACTTTGGCGAGTGAGTTTTTGGCTTGAATTTCTGATTTGGGTCATGTATGTTATGATGGTGGTGCAGTTAAGGCGTTGAACTCGGCCAGATTGGAAGCGAACGTGAGATTGGACGGTGCCGCCGGCGGCGGGAGTTACAGGAAGAAATGGCCGAGTCCGTACGCGATGGGGAGCGGGGTCTTGCTGTTGATCTCGCTGCTAAAGTTTGTGTTCCCGCCGATGAAGTGGGTCGCCGTCGCTGCCGTCGCCGTTGGGATCCGGCCCATCTTGCTCAAAGTCATCGCCTCGATCAAGAACTTGAGGCACGACGTCAACGTTCTTGTCCTCATCGCCGGTAAGTGCATCTGCTAATTAATTATGTGTGAACTTCAAGATGGGTAAACAGAATCTGCAAAAAAAAAAATCAGAGACAAAAAAACAGATGAAATATCGGAATCTCATAAACTAATCTGGTTTTACTAAGACAAACTTTCTCATTCATAAACTAATCTGGTTTTACTAAGACAAACTTTCTCATTGGTCCTCTCCACTTGCCCGTGGTCGTATGTTGACCAAATCAAACCTGTATCAAAGATCTGGGGGCTGGTACACGAACATGGGCCAATCAGAAGTCGACAGAATACTAGCTGTCTCCCTTGGTCTTATCTAATAATTCAGGCCGCCTTCCAAGCATGTTGGGCGCTTGCTTACTTCTACCACTTTGCTTTGTGTGCTGTCTCTGACCATTAGAACCAGGATGTCCTATCGTCAGCCACCCTTATCTTCAGTCACCATCATTGGATTGCACGCTTCGCCATCTAGCAATCATTAACGAATTAGGATGTCATACCTTAGATGATTAGCACAATCCGCGATCTAACAATCATCATCGAGTTCGAATATCCTAGCGTCGATGAGAAGTCGAGATAATAACCTGCTTCATCGAAAGATTCCAACTTGATAAAAGTAAAGGGCAAGTACATGAGTTCACGACTTCACGTTCAAAAAATAGGCCCAACTTTCACTACAGTACCCTTTTACCAGTATTTTTCCAAGATGCGTATTTGAAATGGTAGGCCTGCGTATTTTTTGTTCAATTTGTCTCACATGTAATAACCGAATTAACGTATATGTGCAGTGATATCAACGATGGCCCTGCAAGACTACACGGAAGCAGCCACCGTTGTTTTCCTTTTCACCATTGCCGACTGGCTCGAGTCTAGAGCAAGCCATAAAGTAAAGCTATGATCATTCTAATTAAACCATGTATTATTAAGTGAAGGGTTCAAACTGAGATTGATGGACTCACCTCGTTTCACAGGCCAAAGCAGTGATGACTTCCTTGATGAGCATTGCACCTCAGAAGGCCACGATAGCCGAGACAGGGGAGGAAGTTGATGTCGATGAGGTGAAAGTGAACACGGTCGTGGCTGTCAAGGCTGGCCAGGCAATCCCCATCGACGGAATGGTGGTGGATGGGCAGTGTGAGGTCGACGAGAAGTCGCTGACTGGAGAGTCGTTTCCGGTTCCTAAGCAGAAGGATTCGACCGTCTGGGCTGGGACCATTAACCTCAGTGGCTACATCAGTGTGAAAACGACAGCCCTGGCTGAAGACTGTGTGGTGGCCAAGATGGCTAAGCTCGTTGAAGAAGCTCAGAACAGCAAGTCCAAGACGCAGAGGTTCATTGACCAATGTGCTCAGTACTATACTCCAGGTATGACCCTATTGAATCACTCGAAAAGAAGCTTAGATGCGTAAATCATTAAGCTAAAAAATGTAACAAAATGTTAACTGAAACAAGAATCGTAGCTATTGTTGATTTTGTTTTCTCCTAGCAGCAATCATACTGATATCAGCAAGTGTCGCTGTAATTCCTCTGGCTTTGAGGGTTCACAACAAGGACTACTGGTTTCATTTAGCACTTGTAGTGCTAGTGAGCGCATGTCCATGTTCTCTGCTCCTCTCCACACCAGTCGCAACATTCTGTGCACTCACAAAGGCTGCAACTGCTGGTCTCCTCATCAAAGGCGGCGATTACCTCGAAACCCTCGCGAAGATTAAGGTTCTTGCATTCGACAAGACAGGTACCATCACGAGGGGGGACTTTGTTGTTTCAGATTTCAGGTCTTTGAGTGGTGATTTCAGCATGGAGAAGTTGGTTTACTGGTAAGCAAGCAGGTGGCATGCTTCTCAATCAGTAGGAGATATAGACAGAATAATCATATAGTTTCAGAAAGTGCACCTCTCAATGAAGAAACAATGTTTAATTTCCCAGGGTGTCGAGCATCGAGAGCAAGTCCGGTCATCCAATGGCAGCTGCACTGGTTGAATATGGCAGGTCGATTTCGGTAGAGCCCAGGCCTGAAAATGTGGAGGAATATGAGAACATTCCCGGTGAAGGCATTCACGGAAAAATTGATGGTAGAGAAATCTATGTAGGAAATAAGAAGATTGCTGCCAGAGCTGGTTCAACAACTGGTAAACAAACCAAACATTTACCCTTGTTCTGTAGACGATTAAACATCTTCAATCATGTTTCTTCACACCCTTAACGATTCTTTTGCTCTATGATGCTGCAGTTCCAGCAGTTGACGATGGTACGAAGGGAGGAATGACAATCGGATATGTCTACTGTGAAGGAACCCTCATTGGCACGTTCAATCTCTCTGACAGCTGTAGGACCGGGGTGAAAGAAGCTGTGAACGAGCTCAAGTCAATGGGGATAAGGACTGCTATGCTTACAGGAGATAGTCAAGGAGCAGCCATGCACGCTCAGCAACAGCTAGAGAATGCTCTTGATGAAGTCCATGCAGAGCTTTTACCTGAAGACAAGGCAAGGATAATTGGAGACTTCAAGAGCAAGCGAGGGCCCACAGCAATGGTGGGAGATGGTGTGAATGATGCCCCTGCCTTAGCCACTGCTGATATCGGTATTTCGATGGGGATTTCAGGTTCTGCACTTGCTACGGAAACTGGACACGTGATTCTCATGTCGAACGACATCAGGAAAGTTCCAAAAGCCATCAAGCTGGCCAGGAAAGCTCATAGGAAGGTGGTTGAGAATGTTGTCTTTTCAATCTTCACAAAGGGTTCCATCCTCGCTTTGGCGTTTGCCGGTCACCCACTGATCTGGGCTGCTGTTCTCGCTGATGTTGGCACTTGTGTCATTGTTATCCTCAACAGTATGTTGCTCCTAAGGGAGAGCCATAAACATACTGCAAGTCACAGCCACAACCATGCTGCAACACACAGCCACAAAGACAATCATAAGGAAAAGAAATGCTGCTCGAATCGCAATACTGAAAAGGCATGCCACTCTGAAAAGACTAAATGTTGTGGACCAAAGAGCCAGGCTAACCTTCATACAGCAAAATCTTGCGAAGATGCTAAGTGCATGAAATCAACAACCTGTGGTGGTAAGAATGCAACTGAAGATTTGGAGCACTGTCATGAAGTGCAGACAAACAGTCATCACAATCATGGGTGTTCAGGAGCACATGAGCCAACCCCGTGCACTGGCACAGGGCATTATGAGTCTGAAAAGGCATGCCACTCTCAGAAGACTCAATGCTGTACATCAAAGAGCCAGCCTAACCTTCATACAACACAATCTTGTGAAGATGCTAAGTGCATGAAATCAACAAGCTGTGGAGGTAAGAATGCAACAGAAGATTTGGAGCACTGTCATGAAGTGCAGACGAACAGTCACCACAATCATGGGTGTTCAGCACAAAAGCCAACCCCGTGCACTGGCACAGGGCATCATGAGTCTGAAAAGGCATGCCACTCTCAGAAGACTCAATGCTGTACATCAAAGAGCCAGCCTAGCCTTCATACAGCACAATCTAGTGAAGACTCTAAGTGTGCTAAATCGGATGGTTGTGGAGGGAATGATGCAACTAAAGGTTCTATGCACCACCATGGGTCTTCAAGTACTCACGAGCCAAGCTTAAGTACTTGCACGGGGCATCATGAGAGTGAAATTTCAGTAGAAGTACATGGAAGCTGTCGGAGAAAGGACGCCCTGCTTGAGCCAACACACTGCCATACTGCACATTGCCAGACGGTTACTCGTGGTGGCAGTGATCTCAATGAGTCAGCTGGTGATCTGGAAAAGGGTGAAGCCACAGCCATCCATGGGGATTGCCACTTCATCCATTGTGATCATGTTGACATTAATAGGAACGATGTTCCATTACAGAAAAAGAGCACTGCAGCATCCAATTGTTACAGCACAGAAGTCAAACCTTCCATGGGTTGCTGTAACAGCAACAGAAACCCTTCTGAGAGCATCCATTGCAGACAACTCAGTTCTTGCCATGATGCAATTTCAAACACCCATCATTGCTGGAGCTCAGAGCAGAGGGAGATTGACAGCTGCTGCAAGAGCTACATGAGAGAATGTTGCAGGAGAAATGGGCATTTTTCTACTGGCTTAGGTGGTGGTTTATCTGAAATAGTCATAGAATAGCTATAGCTTAGTAGATAAAAATACTAAAAAAGGGTAAGATGTTAGGTCTGCTTAGTTTGGAAAGCAACTAGTACACAAACAATAGATTTTGGGAAACCTGTAGATGGAGGAGCCAATGGATAAAATCAGACTTGCCAAAAGCTTGCAGTGAACAGAGAGGTGGGTAGATAATTTACAATAGATGTTGGCATGAAGTCAATCCATGTGTTTCTTTCAGTAAGATGAAAAGAAGAATGAAATGCACAAGGTTGATTCAACTAGCAATCAGATATCATGTCTCTCAAGCTTCATTTACTGTCAGCTAATGCTCAAATAAATTACAACGCCATGTATGAATAGACCCCCCAATGCTTGCCACAAATCCAATATAAAGGAAGATAATTCAGACTGCCAGTTCACAAAATCAATCAGGATGTCACGTTCAAGTGGAATAACCAATTGTAATCCAGAAAACGGGTTCGTTGTCACATGCAAAGATGTACTAATAGGATCTCCACATTTAGCTCTCCCCGTCTTCAAAAGCAGGCAGGCCCCAAGGCTGTGGATTGAAATCCAACAACGAGCTAATGACTTGATCTGCATCAGCATGATAAGAGACATCGAGCCTTGGATCAGGAACCATTACTGCATACCTGTAACAGAGTTTCCAGAAAATGTTAGCTTAAATACAACAACCCAACAGGTCTTACCAAATGTAAAAACAGCTTCACAAGGAGCACATACATTCCAGCATTCTTAGCAGCAAGAACACCTGAAGGAGCATCTTCAAAAACAAGAATATTTTTGGGGTCAAGAGTTCCACCCTGCGAAATCAAGATCAAACAAGTTTTTAGCTTGCTTGCATACTACAATGTTTCTTGACCTCGGTTCAATGCAAGAATCAACTAAGAAGAGAACCTCGAATCTCCTTGATGCAGCGAGGAAAATGTCTGGTGATGGCTTTCCTTCTTTAACTTCTGGATCATCTCCTCGAACAATGTGATGCATCAACGAGAAAAGCTCCCTGTGCTTTGTTGTCTTTAGTTCAAAATGACGAGTATGAGACCTGGAAAGACCATACATCACTTTTGAACATTGCAGAACTTAGAAGACAGTACACTCCACAAAAATCAACCCCAAATATTCAGGACATTTACCCAGTTGCGACACAAATTGGGATTCCTTTCGAGTGGAGATGCTCGATCAAACGACTAGCTCCTGATTGATAAGTCATTCATGTTAGCGAAATGAAAAAGAAGGGGCATGTGGAATGAACCTGGCAATGTAACAACAAAATGAAACAACAAACCGTACCTGGCATAAGCTCACTATTTGGAAACATACTCTTCAACATGGCCTCTCTTTCAACGATGAAGTCCTCAGCCGAGAGAGTATCACTTATCCCAGTTTCCTCCACGAACACACGAGCTGCCTCTATTGCTTTCTTCCCCATCATTTTCGGCTTCAGATTCCAATCGAATGTTTTGCCATATCTCGCCAGTATGACCTCCTGGACTTCCGTGTAGAAGTTCTCCGTGTCTGCAGAAACCCCCCATAAACAGCTGACTCCTCAGTTGCAGAAGCAAGTAATTTCAAACACCAACACGGGGAAATTCGGAGCCAATAGGAATCTGGGTTGGAATTGGGATTCCATGAATACTGGCATCTTAAGAGCTGCAATTGGAATTCGAAACCAGATCTACGTACAAGCGAAGGTGTTCGACGAAATTACCGAGCAAGAGGCCATCCATGTCGAAGATCACGTGAGTGATGGGACCTTTAACGTCGGCGGGAGGAGAGTCGGAGGGATTTCCCATTGCACGGCGGAGCTTGAGTACGGTTCTCGGAGGTCTTGGACGGGGAGAAGTGGCGATGGCAATTGAAAAGCGGGGAAAAGCAGAGATTCGCGGGCTCTTGGAAGATGCTATTGAGTACAAGGAATTGGGCCGGTTTGACCAAATCGCAAGGCCTGCTGCCATTGAGAATGCCCAAACTCAATCGACCCAGAAACCAGGCCACATCTATATCGAGAGAAAACTCTTCTATTTGATACCATTCTGTATTGATCGGTCATAATTGTTGAACCAAATACAAGGGACATAACCAACCCAAAAGGCCAAAACACACGATTTTGTCATGATTTTGTTCAAAAACGATTTCACAAAGCATGCAAAACTCTCGAGAGTATCAGTAAATTCTTCTTTCAAACTAAAGGTCACTCAGCCTAGCTCGTGCACTTCTGCAGATGAGTTTGCAGCAACTTGATGCCATCATCACATGAGGAAAGAATCGAGGATATGATCCTCTTTTGTCCATCTTTGAACTCAACAGACAGCTTGACGTCCCAACTCCCATAATCCTCACTGCATAAGGTAATCAGAGCAAACGAAAACTCAGCTATAATGCCATGCGTATTGCAAATTCTCATTGGTATCAAAAGCTCAAAGCTTTACCTGTAATCTGAGTTTGTGTCGCCAAGATTATCCATCATGCTGTTGAAGGTGGAGATCAGGTCTTCAAGGACCTCGATTTCCAGTTCCATGTCTTCCTTTGTCTGAAGGTTAAAAATGAAAGAATGGAGGACAAAGTTCAAACCACGTAATTATAGCTTAGGAGGAAAAAACCAACATGGCCAGAGATTCAGCACTTTACAGTTGCTGTGGTGGTAGGCATGTGATCACGAGCCTTTCTCAAGTAATCTAGCAATGGAGTTGGCAAGCCGTAGTGGAAGATGCCATGGTTCTTTGAGAACCAAGTGCCTCGCACCATGTGAGTGGTCCATGGGGAATCATTGGAACAATCAGCCTCACCCACGTCGATATCTGGAGGAGAAGACATGGACTGTGATGCCATATGAACAAACACGATGTCACGCATCGTCTTTATGGAGTAGTGCATTGTAAAGCTAAGTTACCTATTGGGATCACATCATAAGGATTGTCTCCTAGTGGTGAGAAGCCATAGAATGTGATCAAATGCGAGCTCGACAAATTCCCATAACTGAGGCAGCATTGCTCTCCAGCCAAACAAGGTCTCAACAGCGGGAACTTCAATGTATTTGTTGCACAATCTACTTTACCATAGTGAGTAATGTGTGGATACAGCTGCATAATCGATCAACGAACAGAGCTTCTCATTGCCGTCGGACAAAATAAACTAAGGATGGGTGAAAACAGGGGGGCAAAGATATTACTGAGTGATTGAGAAAGCCGGCAATCGGTATCAAGCAAGTCCTCAACTTGCCATCAGCAAACATGATCTTCATACTGTTGGAGTACCACAATTCGCAAGCCCATAAGAAATTCTCCCACGTATAATGCTCGGAGGGAAATGTGTCAGGATTGTTGTTGCATAGAGCAGGGACCAGCTCCTCGTATTGAACACGCAAGTGCTGTCCACAATTTCATGTTTATCAATAGCTGGTCATTTTTCCATATTTTCATCAAGTTCAATCAAGAGTGCAACTAATAGATAACCTCTTTCGCTTGCATTATCTCTTCAAACAAAGTGGTGTCATCCAAAGCCATCATTGCATCGACTCCAAAGCTCAGTCCTAGAGGGATTTAACATTCAATCGTAGAGGAATTAGCACCAAGAAGAAGCTAGCCTTTAAAGACGGCAAGCATAAGTGCTCTATCGAGTACATATAAGTATAAGCAATAAGCAAGCTTGTTCTCCAAGCCTGGACAAGTAAACCGTATTTAGGTCAACCAATATCAAGAACTGTTGGTGGAAATTACCTGTGTTGAACTCTTTTGGCAATGTATCCAAGTAAACCCTGAATTTTGAGTTGCAGTCATGCCTTTCTTTCATGCTCCACAGCAACATCATAGTCTCGACAGAAATCCCCTCAATGCTCTCGAGTATTTTAAACTGCAATGGAGCTTAAGTAATAACCATTCACTGAGCCAGGTGGCCAGCAACTAATAATAAGAGCATAACCTTCCCATACAAGGCACCATACCATGTCAGATTGGCGAACAAGTTCCTCAGATATAATGAGAGAGACAGGAATCTCCAACGCAATGTCTCCAATTCCAAGATCCTTTTTCGCTATGGCTCCTCTCCCAGCTCCTTCAATCACTATATGGAAGTGGGTAAAAAAGGGACGAGATAATCATATGCACCCATCCCTTTAATCAAATAGAATGTAGGTTCAAAATATTACGGACTAACATGCTATCTCCAAGCTTGTCTTGACACCATTGCTAACACCCCATTCAACCAACTGGTATTCTTTAGTAAGACCCTCATAATTTCTACCGACTCTGGACTCAACTAAGCTCTTCTCACCGCACTGCCGTGTTATCCCGTCCTTGATTGCATCTCTAAGGGCCTGATCTTTTAAGGATGTATGGTTAATTAGGGAAAGGATTGAATTGAGAGCCTCCACTTCGTTCCTGGTACTGCAGAATTCCACTGGTCTACTTCCATCGAAGTCATTGAAGTAAAGCTCAACCTATAAATTCGTCCACCCAATTGAATTAACGACGAAGTCTCCAAAATCACGAACTACCCAAAATGCAGAATCAATGAAAGATGCTGAATTTCGTCAGTGGTAATTACCTCGTCTAAGTGTATGATTCTTGCTACTTGGAGCAGCTTCTCCAAATTAGCAGCAACTGAGTCGGGACAAGAAGAAGAATACTGAAGGTTTAGCTGTTCTCTAATGCCAAATCCCCTTGCCTGCAAAATTTGCTGCAAAACAATAGCAATAAGATAGCTTCATTCATGTCCATGGACACAAAGGAAATAACTTTTCTACAGCTTTCATGAGGATTACCTTCTTTTTGTCGAAAAAGGGATCATTTTCGGACAGCTGGAGAAGTACTGTGCAGCTCCCGTTTTCTCCCGCCATGAAGTTCCCGGCGAAAAGAACAAAATGGGAGGCAGAGCTTGAGTTTCGTTACGGAAAAAACCAACCGGCATAGGAAGGCTGCGGCGCCGGAGCTTAAAGGACTGAGGAGAAGAGTGGAAAGAAGGAAGACGTGGGCCGTAATGGCGGGAGATTCAGGAGCGAAAAAAAACAGGCCCAATAACTTGTCTACGCACATCAGCGTATGTGCCCAAGCCCATTTCAAGTTTTGCTGTGCTGACCCCCGTTGGGTCCTTGGCCCGCCGGTGGACTCGTCGTTTGTAGTGGAACGTCCATCTCGCCGGCCGTTGACTTGGACTGAGTCCGATATGATCAGCTATTAAGCTGGATACTTTGCCAAGTTGCCTGGAGATGGTAGGAAAGGAAAGAAACGGTTTGCGAATTGCGATTGACAACGATTGAAGTTTTGTTCCCGGAAAACGATTTAACTTTGTCCCATCCCTACAATAATACATCCACTCTAGAACATTTACATGTCTATGAACCAGGTTAGGAAACCCCTTAAGAGAAAAGTTGATGGCCACGTAGTATTTATCAATAACGTACGGACTTTTGCTTGATATTGTACGTATGTATCGTATTGGTTGTAGACATTCCAAAATGATGAGTATAATATGAAATGAAATGCAAAAAATATTGAATTGATTTTTAATTGTATTGATCGGTATCATATAGATTGGATCGCATATTGAATACCCATTTTAAATCATTTATCGTGATTTCATCATCAAATAACATATCACACCAATATGAATCTAGATGTATTGCACCAAAACACACAGATAAACCATGAGTGTCTCGTAAATATATCATTTATGTTTTCATCACTCATCCTGGGTTGTAAGTAGACCTAAGACATATAACCACATTGCATTGAAGACAATATTCAATGGGATTTGAAAATTCCACAAAGGGCCAAGTTGGCATCTCTGAAGTTTCTCCATCCACCATTAGAAAATTACAGATTAGTCCTTATTTGGCATAGCTATGCGATTAACTAAGTCACCTCCCCCTTTGCAAATTCTTTGGTCAATCCAAAGGCAAAGCAATGATGAGCGCAAAAACAAACAACACAAAAAACTAAAAGAAGATAAAGGAACAAAGGAGTCAAAAACTTAGCCTAGAAAGGGTCTTGGCTTTCCTTTCAATCCTTTTGCCCCCTTGGTTTCATGGAAGTTGCAAACCATTGTCCAAGTCAACATTTGGACTTCTCATTTAAACCATTCTTAATCATTTGTCCTTTAATCCCCAACTTGGCTATTGCATGCATGTTTTCAATATATATATATATATATATATATATAATAAAATATTGCACACAAGACCAAGATTGGAGACAATATTAAAAACACGAATTAGTATATTATGAAAGCATTCGTTGTGTTTAAATCGTTTACCATCTCAAACTGAACTCAAGTCTCAAACAACCGATAGAAAGTGCTGTCATTTGTTATGATTGAAATGAATATAATTATTTAATAACAAAGTTGAAATATTATATTTATCATCATCTAAATACCAGTTTGATCATAAATCCCATGTTAACATAGTACATAGGAACATGCATAAATGAATTTATTTATAAACAACCCCCCCACAGAATCTATTTTTCCGTAAACATAATTCCTAAATATTAATATAGATAATTCATAAAAAAACATACTTATCATTTAATCTAGATTAGTAGAAATATTAAGAAGAAGAAAAAGATAAATATAAGGGGAGAAAAAAACAGCGGGCATTGGGTCTCCCTTCCTCCTGATTCGTTGGGGAGTTCACCCAAGGGCCAAGGCCAATGGGACGAGAGGAAAGGGTTCCCCACGCGCTCATCAAGTGGATGCAAATTGCATTACACGCAGGGTCAAATGTATGAAATGGTCACTTAACTATGGGATTACTTACAGACCAGTCATCTGATTCTTTGGTACAAAGCAAAGTGGTCCTTTAAGGTATCATTCAATAACAAAATGAACGAAATGGAACCGTACTGGCTTTGATATGATGACATCGCTTGTACGATCCTACAGGTACTATTTCACAAATACTTTGAATAACACATTATAGAATTTGTTGTTCGAGTTGATATGTTAGAATAAATTTTTGAATATTATGCATCTTGCATTCTTGCACCATGGGTTTTTTTAACCCATTTTAGGTTCAAGTTACCGAAGCTAACGAAGAGGTCACTAAATTTCATGGATATGTAATAGAAATGCCATTTAGACTATTATTATGTCTAAAAAATCGATCACACATTAGTATTTCATTTTTTCGTAAACACTTCATTTACTTTTCTGAATAGGTAGCCGAATCTAAGGCAGTATCAAGCTGATAAATATGAGGATTTCTGGATAATGTCATGTGAAAGTTGAATTCTTTTGAATTAGTAGTTTCAAAATTGTAAAGATTATTTGAAAATTAACAATCATTTCACTATTTAGGGTAGTTACGAGTATGCCAGGTAATCATTGAGTGAATTAACGAAAAAAAATATAACAATCTTTCCTTCTTTCGTGTGTATCAATTTGATATTTCCTCTTAACCCTCAACAACTTGATGGCCATTTTATAAATCACTTCAACTTCAATGACCATTTTGCAAGCCATAAATTACTCTGTAACCAATTGGTTAGTAGCCCAACACTTAAGTGACCATTACTTCATTTCCGCTGGCAAAAAAAAAAATTACCAAGTAAACAATTCGCCGGCGGAAGACTTCTCCCTTGCTTTCTTCCTCTTCTCCCTCCCTCGCTATTTTTTGTGTTT
Source organism: Linum tenue (assembly GCA_946122785.1). Taxonomy (NCBI): domain Eukaryota; kingdom Viridiplantae; phylum Streptophyta; class Magnoliopsida; order Malpighiales; family Linaceae; genus Linum; species Linum tenue. The sequence goes on along the minus strand of CAMGYJ010000011.1, from coordinate 5,009,448 downwards.
CTGTTTGGACATCCAAATTCCAAAGCCTAGGAGGAGCCAAACAACGACTTCCCACTACGACCCCACCTTCCTCTCCTCTTCTCTCTCCCTCTTCTTCATCTTCTTAGTTCTTCCCCCCCTCCTGGCCTGCCCTCTTCTGCCTCTCCAGATCTTAACAGCCTGTCCCTCTTCAGCTTCCCAAGTTCGGATCTTGGCCAATTTGGAGATCTACTGTCGAACACAAACCCAGCTCACTGATTCACTCATTGATTTCTCCTCCCCTCCTCTCTCCTCAGGTACTCATCGAATTTATGATTGCTGTTGCTTTCTCTTCTTTACTGTCCAAGTCGAAGTCGCCTTTCAATTGGGTTTCTTCAGTAACAACTGGCAGTGAATGTGACTGCTGCTTCGTTGAGCTTCGATAGCGTACTTTCTGGATTGAAGCTTTTGCCTTTCTTGGGATTTCCGAGAAGGGGGATTTCGTGACTTTCGTTTGAGTGCTAATGGGTATTTGGATTCGGTTTGACTTTGGCGGCGCAACAGTTGGTGGAACACTTGGGAAATTTGGTTCTCTCTTTAGTTGGCAGAATTCTTGACCTGAAATCAAAGCCTTCTGCTACCTAATGGAATATCTTGCTGTCCGTTTTCTGTTGCTTTAGGTTTCTGGATTCAGTGAATAAAGCCTCCCCATTTATTGGGTTTGGCCTGAAAAGGGTTTGTTTTGGTTTGTTTTCAAGGATCTAAATGGGTGCTACTTTTGCTTTTCTGTTCCCAGGATATATTGCTGACTGAAAGGGGGCTGCTTCACTTCTTGGGCGATCCCTGAGTTGCATCAAGTTTTTAGGGGTCATTTTCAGATATAAATGCCCGTTAGTGGGATTTGATTATGAAGGGAGGAGCTCAAGGGTGGCGTTTTGGAATGGGTGATGTACAGATCTTCCCTGGACCTCGCCACCGTGCTCCATTGAAGAGGCCCGTATGGATCATTGTCTTGGTTTCTATGGTCAGCTTGTTCCTGGTTTGTGCCTACGTTTATCCACCTCAGAGTGGCACAGCTTGTTACCTCTTCTCTTCCAGAGGCTGCAAGGCTTTGTCCGATTGGCTGCCACCTGCTCCAGCTAGGGAATTTACTGATAGTGAGATAGCTTCACGAATTGTAATTAGGGAGATCTTGAGTGCCCCTCCTGTCAAATCTAAAACATCTAAGATCGCGTTCATGTTCTTGACTCCTGGTCAGCTGCCTTTTGAGAAACTGTGGGAGAAGTTCTTCAATGTAAGCGTTTCTCTCCTCTCTTTTCTTTATACTTTTCCTTACATCTGAGCTGGTTTGGTCAACTGTTGCATTGACACTAGTTGAATTTTTTTAGATCCAACGGCGTTTTCTGTATGCCTGTTTCTAGGACAAATGCAACTTGTATGGGTGAACTATTGGATTCAAATCTCTCTTACCATACCTCATGATATCAACCAGCCTTGCGACTGTTAGTCTGAGGAATGAACCAAACTGCCTTAGATATGAGATGACATAATGATGATGGGATTACCGAAATAGGGTGCATGGATTTTTGTTTAGTTTCTGGTTCTTTTATGTCTGAAACGGGTTCATTGCTATGCTCGCAGGGTCATGAAGGGAAATTCTCTGTTTATGTCCATGCCTCCAACAATAAACCAGTGCACGTGAGCCGGTATTTCGTTAATCGGGACATACGCAGTGAACGGGTATTCTACAGTTACTTATCCTAAAATAAAGTTTCGTTCTTTAGTTTTGATGCTCTCTGTGAACTGTTTGTGATCTTTTTCTGTTGGAAGACTGAGAATATCTAGTTCTCTGTAGATGAATCATTTGCATGATTTGACCGCCTGAAAAGTTTAGATCCTCTGTTATTTCACATTGCAAGTTGAACTCTCTGGTTTAAGGTTATGCATTCTTCACTTGTTTGTTTCTTCACCTGTTTTGTGATTGCCACAACTAAGGCAATTGACGAACTACAATAATAATTAATTTTTCATATAGTGAAGCTGCTGAGCAAGTTTAGGAGGTTCACACTTGCTGACAGAAGTATCCAATCTTAGATTCAAATTGTAAATGAAAAAAGCAGCTCACTGGCAACAACCTGATTTTAGTCATGTTAGGTCACTATAGTTGATATGGATCCTCTATAGGTGTTTTCCTTTTCTCTGATGGTAGGTTGGCTTATCTGAAGCTGTCTATCTCTATCGATACCGTAATGCTAGGTCATATGGCCACATATTTTGAGCTGTACTGCTAGAAGCAGCCTTTTAATGACTTGTTATGAGAATCAGAGTACTAGACAATGTGAGATGTGTTCTTATACAAATAGTTGGTGATCTGATAAATGACTAATTTAGATGTGCTCTACTATTTTCTCAGGTGATATGGGGAAAGATATCGATGATTGATGCTGAGAGACGCCTTTTAGCCAATGCTATGCAAGATCCTGACAATCAGCATTTTGTTCTGCTCTCTGATAGGTAAAATGACAGGGTGCATTTCCCCTGTGATTATATGGCCACAAAGGATGAAGATAGCTGATTTTGAGTTTCTAACCAACTCTCGTGTTTTCTAACATTTCAGCTGTATACCATTGCACAAGTTTGACTATGTCTACAACTACCTGCTGTATACAAATGTCAGCTTCCTCGACTGGTAAGTGGGTTCCCTTTGAGCCTTCATCCAAATAGGAATGAAGTTCAGGCATGTGTTACACATGGTTTCTTTCGTTTTTCTGATCTATCTTTTGCTCTTATTTTCAGTTTTTATGATCCTGGTCCTCATGGCAATGGCAGATATTCAGAGCATATGTTACCTGAAGTTGAAATAAAAGATTTCAGAAAAGGTGCACAGGTATACATTAATTAATTCTGGTTGACACTTTTACCAATGTTGTGTCCATGGCACCCTGAAGACTGAAGAAAACAAAATTTATTTCATATCTTCCACCTCCCATTTAGAGAATTTTTACATCTGATCTCGGTGAGTGTTTCAACATATCTATTGGCATGACACTCAACCAATGAATTCTTTTGCAGTGGTTCTCAATGAAGCGGCAGCATGCTATGATAGTTTTGGCTGATAGTCTTTACTACTCGAAATTCCGCGACTACTGCAAGGTACTATTTGGAGACCGTTAATTATTTTTAAGTCTTACCTTCTTTCACGACAATGACTTTACGTCAGGTTGTATACATCTATTCTGCATTGATTGAAAAGCGGATTTCCCTTTGCTTTCTGCAAATACAAGTTATAGGCTGCATGAGTTGTGCAAAATCGTATCTTATATGAGTTATTGCTCATTGTATTCATAGCCACTTTTTAGATCAGTGGTGTTAACTCATCTTTTCATGAAAACTACAGCATGGCATGGATGGAGGGAAGAACTGCATTGCTGATGAGCACTATCTGCCAACCTTTTTCCATGTATGAATCTTCACAGATATATGTTCTGAAATTCATTAACCTCATCCTGCATTCCTTCTGATTTGTGTAATAAAAATCACTGATTCGGAACTCCCTTTGATGATTTTTATCACATCTATGTCTCCAGATGATCGATCCTCAAGGAATTGCAAACTGGTCAGTAACAAATGTTGATTGGTCCGAGAGAAAGTGGCATCCAAAGTCATACAAGGCTCACGATGTCACTCGTGAACTTATAAAGAATCTTACGGTATCGTCTTTCTTCCGATGAAGCACATGTGAATCTGCTTAGAATGCCTTTTATAGCTTGGATACATTCTCTTCCTTAGCGGCATTATGAATTATCCATGGATGTAACTGATAATTACCATACTCTCATGTTTATGCAGTCAATTGATGTCAGTGTACATGTAACAAGTGAGGAAAAGGTAAACTACTGAAGCTCTTTCATTGATCTTTCCCTTTGCCATTATTGAAGTTGGTTGGTTGTTTGACTAGCTTTCAGCTAACATATATATATGGTTCTCGGTATATGCAGAGCTTGGATGTGGATGAGCAGCCATGCATATGGAACGGGATTCAAAGGCCGTGCTATTTGTTTGCGAGGAAATTCCATCCAGAGACTCTCGATAATCTGCTGCAACTCTTCTCTTCCAACTATACAGCCAGATGAGTGACATAGTTTTTGACTCTTTTAGAAGAATTCTTTGGTTGGATGAATCAGTGCTTTCTTTGAAAATTGATACACCTCCCATTGAAAGAAAAAGAACTCTTGTGTATCTTAAGAAAAGGGATTTCTAAGTCAGCCCCTCCAGATGAAAAGCAGCGGTTGGATTTCTTGATTCATATTAAGCTAAGGGGAGGATAGTGATGAGGAATATAGTTCAGAGTTATGGTGAGAAGGCAATGGTGCTGGCTAACAGAATGTTTGGTGGGAGAAATAGATGAGGAAAATTGGCTGCAGCCTTTACTTGTTCTCCATTTTGGGCTATGGACCTTTTTCTACATTGGGTATAGTTAATTTTTTCCAAGGGGGGTACTTGAAATTTGTCCTGAAAGCTTAGTGTTTTGGATCTTCTTTTCTTTCTTTTCCTGGTTTTATTGTAAAAGTTGGAAAGGACAGCTCTTTGTGAGGTTGGAAATACAACAGTTGGGACTATCCCCTCCCCCTTTCATTTTGGTAAGAGGAAATATCAGTTTAGCAGCAGCCTTCAGTATGACTTGCGGTCTGTTGTTACTTCTTTGTTGAATTTATTTCCTGTATTTGCTTTTGTATGAATATGAACAACTAGAACACAGGGAGAGAGAGAGAGAGAGAGAGATTAACATAGGATTGGGAAGTAAAGAGATGGAATGACAACAATGAGAGCACCATGCATGGAAAACAACACACAACTCCTCTCAAAATGAGATAAAAAGGGAAAGACAACAACAAAAGAGAGACCATCACTCAACTCATCATGTTAATGTTTGTTTCTCTTGGACTCCTTTTTCACACCTTTCTTTTCCCCTCCTTTGGCTTATGTTGGATGCTTGGTTGCATGAACTACATGCTCATAGGACTTTCAGGATCATTAAGAGATGCAATTGCAGCTTCTATTTTATGTCTCAGTTCGTCTTTTTCCTCTTCTTCTGCCTGCAATAATATAATATAACATAAATTCAATCCCTTAAAATTGAGTTCTCTAGTTCAATAACATATTCCGGCTAGATCTCATCTTTGCATAAATACAAGTATTACATCAGTGAAGGTGGGCATGCAACAATTCGCACCGTACTTAACCGGATTGAATCAAGATGGATCTAATAAAAGTAGTATACATCCCTTCAATCTTTGGAAAGTATTTTCGAATTTTAGATTTTTATTTGTCTCACTTCCATATATGAATTGAATCATCTTAAAACAACAATAACAAAAGTACCATATCAAACCAAATAAGCTTATATGAAATAAGATATTAATTTAATTCTATTTTTTTTTTACCGATGTATGTAAATTGGATATGCTTCTGGACCAACTCGAAGCAAACCCACTCCTTTCTTTTATATGAACGATGGGTTAGTACACAAATGTGAGAGGTAAGACAATAATATTAATATACGAGCACATTGGGTAATAATATGTTTATGTTTCTTTAATACAATCGAATCTTGTAAATCACAATATAGCCAGCTTTCCCACACTCCAGCCGTGAATTTGGGAGAACAAGAGACTTTACAAGATTCAAAGGGGAGGGCCAACCCCTAGAAATTGACAGTATTATTTTTTTTATCCATCAATTCATACACTAATTAATTATTGTTTTTAATGCCACCTAATTGTTTATTACTTTATCATACATGTTAAGTCACAGAAGCTTTTGAAATAGTTGTGCTAAAATTATTATGCCACGTGGCCCTTAATCTTTCTACCGATCTTGCCATTAATGCATAGTTGGGCATCCAATGACTTGGACTAGTTGTTATCTAGTGCACTACATTATTTAATAAAATCTTGACAATGGTTTAGGGGTGTTGATTTCATTGATTAACTATAATCAGGGTAGGAGACATGGCGATGTTGATATTTCCCCTACTCCCCGTAACCCTTTTATGATAATACATAACCACTTAAAATTAACTTAATTAGTCTGAAATTTGATCAAGCAAAAAAAAAAATTGCAATCATGCTACTTATAAATTAAGAATAATTAAGGCTTCACTTCACTGTTAATAGTGTTCGCAATCATATACAAGGGATCCAATGATGAAGTCAGAATTTACAGTAAGGGTACTAGAAGAAATAATAGGTACGATCTTGGTTGAAGAGGACTGATAGTAAGGATATCTTCCTTTCAATTATCAATGTTTGTTTTTCATATGATCCACAAATTAATTCAAAAAAATTTATAGTCCATCCTGAACTCTCTCTCACATAGCTCCTCCACTAGGGGACCCTTTATCGAAGCTAACGAACGTAAACACACAACCTAATGTATACCGCTCATAGGCAATGACGAAACCATGTTGGGCTACGAGTAAGGAATGCTAAAGAAATTATAGCAACTTCGGAAAACTGAATGAGTGAATGTAGATTTTGAATGAATGATATTAATATAATAGCTATTATAAATATTTTATCGAAGAAGAATGGTAATTCCACTACTAGATTACACGTGGCTCCATCGTTTCGAAATATTCTGTAGAATCAATAAGATTTTGAAACAAAAACAAAGCTGCATAACAATTTCCATGGCACCCAAAAGATTAGAAAGCTAGGAGAAGGGAAAGTGGAGAAAAGGAAAAGGCTCATGAGTAAAGCTAAAGCATATTATCGAACAAACATCAGGCTCACTTTCTTTTTCCCCTCTCTGTAGCTAATCTTGTTGGGTTCCTTCGAATTGTATTATTCAAAGACTCTGGATTGTCATCATTGTCAATCCTCCTTTCTATTCTAGAGAATTTTGATTATATATTTATAGGATATGGTTAATTAATTGGTCTTAATCATCATCCTCTCTACAAAAATGATTAATTATAAAGGAAAATGATCTCTTCCAGCTCAATTAGGATCCATGTTTGATGATAACCACATACTTAATATATCTTAATCATACACAAAAGAAACACCACTCACCTCATCAATATGAATTTAAGTTTACCGAATATTTGTAAATAGCAAAACAATCTCGACCATTTGAGTCGCATTATTTATGATTATAAAAATGAAAAAGATCAATAGAAATTGTGCCCCACTTCTATCACAATGTCGGATCTTACGAACCAATTGATAAATGTGTACGTATGATCTTGTTTGTCTCGTAGCTAGATAATCTATTGCCTTTTTTGGTGATTTAATTTATTTTGTGTACTTGATTGGAAAACTTAATTAATTTGTCGTTCATCAATGATTAGTACTGAGCAGCCACTTTGGGATAGAACCTGAATTTGTTGGCTGGATTGAACTCAATAACAAAGTTGCAATCCAAACGATTAAGGTATTGAACATGTTTGAAAGAGAACTTAATTACCTGTAGAAAATGAAGGGGAAAAAAAGGGATGTAGTGGAGTTGTGACTAACCTCGATGAAGACAGTCTTCAAAAGATGGCCGGAAACAACAGTAATGTTTGCGGTGATAATTTTGAGCTTCAAAGATTCAAACAATTCGCATAATCTGGCCACCGTATCCATTCTCTTATTGCATGTCAAGCTCACCAGCACTATCCTCTCCCCCATATATGCCACCCTCAACTGCTGCATATTGCAAACATCAAATTAATTTCTCTTTTTTTTTTCACGTTGAATTAATAATAATAATAATGATGATAATAATAATAATGCATGATGAGTACGACAGAAAAGCATACTTCTAGAAGCTCAATGGGGGGTGAAGAGGAGGAAGATCGGATGGATCCGCCGGAGGAATCTTCATAGGATTGGTCGTTGACCTTCTTCATCTTCTTCTTGGATCGCAACAGCACCGGAAGTTCATCAACCTCGAAGTCGTAGATTCCGTCGGCGACGGAGCAAGGGCTCATCTTCTTCCAGTACTTGCCGCCGGAGGATTCCATTTCCAGCTCAACTATCTCCGCTTGGATCCTTCTTTCCTGCTCCTGCAGCTCTTGGATGTAATCAATGGCGTCCTTTATTATTGACGCCTTATCCATCTGCCCATCATCATCATTAACAAACTTTAAAACCACGTACCACTTGAAATCCCCTTAATTATGCTGTTTTTAGTTTAATTTAATTTAATTCATTGTTGTATCCAATTTCTAAACCATACTTATAAGTAGTTGATGTAATTATTATGAGTTCAATTGATTATACAAAATACCCCCTACCTACAAAAAAAAATTATAAGAAATTTGGAAAAATATGCATATACCCATCACGAGTTAATTAATTAAACTAGTAATAAAAAGGGGGTAATAATGATGATAGTAATGGGCCAGCTGCAGCTTGGAGACTAAGGTGGTAATGATTAAAATAATAACCAATAATTAAGGGTCACTATTAATTACCTTACTGATGTTGGGGACCACCGCCCTGAGCGCAAACAGCCTCTCGTTCAGCTTCTTCCGCCGGTTCCTCTCCGAGACTATGTTCTTCGACGCCGCCGACGAAGCTGCGCCGTCCGGCGAGCTCGAGTCGTAGTACCCGGAGAACGCCTCGTCCATCCCCCAGCTGCCACGTCCGGTGAGACTCAATTCATGATCTCAATTGAACCTCTCCCAACGACTCCAACTAAACCGAAAAGGAGAAAGGAAGAGGGAGGGGAACCTGTCGAGTTCTTGGTTGTGGAGGAACATTTTGGTTTCCCAGTAGTTGTGGTATTCTTCTCCGATGCTGGAGTCAATTAGTGGTTCCATCTTGGCGTTGAAGCTTCTCTTTCTGCTTCCTTCCTGAAATTCCTTGCTTCTGTTTTCGGTTTTCTGGTTGAGTATGTTTGTTGAGTTTTTGGGAGAAGGGGGTTGAGGCCATGGGGGAAAGGGAAGTGGCTGTGGGGGGGATTTTATACTAAAGAGAAATAGGGAGTGGGTACTTAATTCACTTTTGGGTGCACTGGAGAAAAGGAAACACAAAAGGAGGAAATATAGGTGGGAGAGTGATGTTTATAATTACAATTATTTATAATTGAAAGGTGTAGGGCTTGTTTGGATAGACAGTTTTTCAAAATTAGAAATTTTGATCAATATCTCTTATATAAAAACCAGATGTTTGATATGTGAAATTTGGATCAAACATTATTTGTGGAAGAAGATTTAGGTTTTCAATAGATGGAAACCAAATACAATTTGGTCCTCCCATTCTTCTTGTTCATTCTCCTCTTCTTTCTTTCAATTTCTGAGCGAAATGTTTATTTTCTTCTTTATTCCCTTCAATAAAGAATCACAAACTAAGAATTGCACAATTAGAGAAAAACAAAGATTGCAAACTCGAAACCTAGAATCATAAACTTAAAAATTACGAAGGTTGGAGGAGAACGGCGGGCACTAATGGTGGTGTTAGAGAAGAACTGAGATATAAGGTTGGGGTAGAGAGTTTTGGAGAAGAACAAAGAGAGCGGTGTTGAAGAGATTTCTTTGACGAGAACTAACAGATCTAGCTATTTGATGCAGAGTAGTCGATCGACAGGAATAGCGAGAAATCAAAGATGAACTAAGAGGGAAATTACCAACAACGACAAAATCTAGAAATTGAAGAAGAATAGTTTTATATGAGTAGCTAGGGTGGAGTTGGAAACCACATGTCTTACTATAGATGATATTAATCTCAAGACTAAATTCCAACATCCTATCATCTTTTATGTTTATATATAAGATAAGTACCCCTTGGTGCATTTGAAATTACTAATGTGTGTTGGTGATATATCTAATCTCATATAAACAAACATGGTTGGAAAGAAAAGACCATCAAAACCACGTGTGGATGTGGTAAAGACTAAAGACTAAAGAAGAGGGGAGCTGAGCTAGCAATATATGTTTCTTGGAAGGATCCGCAACCGTCCACACTCCCAAATGTAAATGCTTATGGTGGTCTACGAGGCCGCGTAATTAAGGAAGTCATGATTTAATTTAGGGTGGAATTTTTTCGTTAATGATAGATTAATTGTATTATTGTATCGTTTTCAACCTAAAATTGTCGTTAAGTGTAATGTGTTTCACCATTTCGCGGCTGAGGAGCGTGAGACTCACACTCACGTTTGATTGTGGGAAAGGGTGAAAGGTGGCCTTTTTGACCTTCAACGCACCAAACCAACCAATTGTTGGCTATGTTGAGTCCACGATTGGCCCAAATCATCATAAGACAATCATGACAAAGCTCCGAGTCACTAGCATTGAAAATATGCGTCTCAAAATCAATCATATGGTCAATACTAACTAAAAAACATAGGTATATATCATGATGACACTCAATTTACTTGTCTAGACATCGTTCCAAAGAGATTATAATGCAATACAAATATTAGGGACTAGATACGGTGACAACCCCTAAGGGGGTTGTCAGATTCACAACCAATGGTATTTTGGGTATGGAAAAAAGGAATATATTAATTACCTTTTGTGTATTAATTATATAGGGAATTAAAAATCCATATTAATTATATTGGGAATTAAAAACCCATATTAAATACAATTTTTTTTAAATTTAAATCCTATACATTAATATCTCTATCTCTCTCTCTCTTCCTTTCTCCAGCGGCCACTCCGTATCGACGGACATACTTTTTCTCCGGCGAATTCTCTCCGACAGACTCCCTCCGACAACCTGAAAAAATGTACCAGTGCGTTAAAAAGTGTACCAATCCATTAGTCTACTGGTAATTAATATACCAGTGCTAGTGGTACGCTACCAATGCGTTAAAAAATGTACCAGTACTAGTGGTACGCTACCGGTACAACGCTACCACTACCATTGGTAGCGGTACCAGTAGAGAATAAATGTACCACTAGCACTGGTAGCACTACCACTAGCATTGGTAGCGGTACTAGTAGAGAATAACACAAAAAAACAGATTATAGTGGTACCAGATGATAGTGGTACGCTACCACTATCACTCGTACGCTACCAGAAAAAAAATGGTACCACTAAAAACCCAGATCTAGAAAAGGGGAGTCGGTGACGGGAGAGAGAGGTAGGGGAAGAGGGTGACCTCGCGACGGCGGCAGTGGTGGGGGACGAAGGGCGGAGAGGATGATTGTGCCGCGGAGATGGCGGAGACGAGATGGCGGTTGAAGGTTCGACGGGCGGCTGAAGGCGGAGGGGCGCCGACGCCGGCGGAGGGGCGCCGACGCCGGCGGTGGAGGGCTGTGGCGGCGGAGGGCTCTGCGAGAGAGGGAGGAGAGACAGTGATGGCTACGGGAGAGAGGGAGGAGAGAGGGAGGATGGAGGAGTTAGGGTTTTTTTCTTTTTATATGGTAGGGTGAATGCACTACAAAAAAATCGACTTTTAGCGACGAAACACTGGCGACGACACTATAGTTCGTCGCAAAAGGCCAGGTATCAGCGACGAAATTTCAACTGTCGTCGCAAAATCGTAAAAGTTTCCATGTGTCGATGGCAACACCTATGGCGACGAAAATATATCTCCTATTTCGTCGCAGAAGAGTGATAGTGGTTCAGCGACGACATTTATTACGTCGCAGAAGGTTGAGAGAGGTTTAGCGACGAAATTGTTTCGTCACAACGATAGAGAGTCGTTTGGCGACGATAAATTTGCATCGCAAAAGCTTTAGAGACGTTTAGTGACGACAACTCTTCGTCGCAATAGTTTATAGAGGTTTAGCGACGACCTGTTTCGTCGCTGATTATTTATAATAATATTATAAATGGATTTTTATGAGAGGGAAGCTTCACTTTTTTTTTATGAGAGGTAACCTCACCTTTGTCTCTTTTCCATCTTAAACCCTACCGACCTCAAAACATAACTTATTAATAGTTATCCTCTTATTTTCCGCCGATCTGCCTCCCTCTACTCTCCTTCATCCTTGCCTTCCTTCCATCATAGAGTTTTTGGGTTCTAACAGTGAGGGATTCGGTCACGGAGGAGATCGACAGTGGTCAGGCTTCAATGATGCAGGGGAAGACCGGCCTCCGGAAGAAGAGAGGAGGAGGCGTAGCTAGCTAGCTAGCGGCGAGATCTGGCATGAGTCGGGGTCAGACAGCGCGACGCAGGTGAGATTTTCCTTTGGTTAGTGACAATAACTAGCGCATGTTATGGTAGCTGGTGTTTTTGTACTGTGGGTTTTAGATCCAATTGTTCATCGAGAAAGTTAACGAATTAGGGGAACTGGGAGAATGTCCGGTACTAACATCTGCAATCGTTTGAGGAGCGGCCAAAAGTGATGGTCAAACTCCCCTTCGGTCATGACTAAGAAGGTTAAGTTCTGTGACGAACAAATCAGCTCCATCTCCCCTTCTCTGTTCTCTTCGTGCTGTCGACGGAAAACCAGACACGGGTATGGGGTTTTCCAGAAGTGGATGTTCCTTTCTGGGCATTCACTTATTGATTTTGATCTATTCCCTTATGATTTATGGATTTGGATTTCGATCCTGTTTTGGTTTTTGCGTTGGCTTCTTACTCCAGGGGCTCAATCGAGGAGGAGCTAGAAATGGGAGCCACAGGCGATTTAGACAGATCTGGTTTTTAAGGACCGCTGCAGCTGGCTTTTTATCAGTTAAACTCATCTCTACTTTCTTACCATCTGATTTGGAGTTCTCGTAGATTTATCTAGGATGTTAATGCCGAACGGCATTGATTTGGTCTCCTATCAATTGGAACCTTTGGCTTCCATCTCACCACTTGAATGGAACCTTTTACTGCTTTCGAAAAGCCTTTTTGTGATAGCATAATGGATGTGCTTGCTTGATAAATGTCGTTATCCAGGGACTTGTGTTCTTGCTTCAAATTAAAAAGCCTTTATGGATAGATTGACAAGATTTGGTGATAGTTTATTATACTTGAGTAGCTTGTGGGTCTTGTTTGGGTTATCCAGGGACTTTATCCGTGTTGATTGATGAATTTGGTTTGAATCCTAGGTACTTCATATCTACAAGTAGAATCAAATCTTGAAATTTCATCTGCTTCATAGTTGTTTCTTACTCCTTGAAATCAAATATGTTGCTTTTATAAAATTTGTTATCTGTGGACCATATATTATATGAACTAGCAGTAGCTTTTGATTAGCCTAGGAGACTCATGAAACCTCCTTACTATCCAATGAGAACTAGATGACTATTAAAGCTTCATGTGTATGATGATTATTGCATAGATATGCTCTCTATAATCCTTCTCTTTGATATTTTTATAATAATTCAATTTGCATTCTGCTATCGAGCTACCAGATCAGTAGTTTGGATATGTACTAGTCTTGTGCGTTGTGTATTCTGGTTTGGTAGCAATATTAGTAAGTGAAGTCCACTTATTGATGCCACCGGCCACTTTGCCTCTGCCTCTTGTCCCAATCTATGTGTATGTTCTGCACTTTTCATTTATAGGGTTTCTTATTTCCTTCTCATGAGTATTTGAACTATTAGCATGGTAAAATAAACTAGACTTTTTAATTTTATAGGTACACTTTATAATTAGCCTTGTCGATATGATTTCCCTTTTTTACCCTATAAAACAGGTATCATAACTCAATACAGAAGGATTTGGACGGTGGATCATAACTCAATTCGGAAGGATTGGACGATGGATTGTATATTTTGACGAAGTATAAAATAACGAAGGTCTTGCTTTGGTGACCCTCTTCAAAGATTTGGATATTTTAAGTAAGAACATATACACAGTGACTTGTGAGCATAGCATTTGTAACTTTCATATATTCTTAGTCTATTGTTTTATGTATAGAGCTAGCTATTAATTTGAGCAAAGACTGTAAAGATTAGTAGTACTCTCTGTAATGTATAGTTATGAACTTGATTGTATGTATATTATTAGTTTATTATGAAAAGGCTTCAAGTGTATTTTTGTTTGCAACAACAGGTAATTATTTATTTATTTACAGCAAATAGATCAAACTTAAAGCAAATATTCCTAAAAAAAAATTCAGGGAAACTTCATAGTTTTAGCGACAGTTTCGTTCGTCGCTAAATCGTTCTGCGACGAAATAAAATCGTCGCCAGAAGGCTTCCTTGTGTGATGTCAGAGTTTTTTTGCGACAAATCATTTCGACGCAAAAGGTTTGCGATGACCTTACATCGTCGCAAAAGAATGTATTTAGCGACGTAAGGTATCGTCGCAAAACCATAAGCCTTCAGCGACGAACATCACCTTTGGCGACGAGTACTTTATTTTCGTCGCAAAAAGCCTAGGGCGACGCGGTATACGCGACGAAAGACAATCACCAATGGCGACGAACAAATTCGTCGCAGTATCCTTTTGGCGACGATATTATTGCTTTTGGCGACGAAAATTTTCGTCGCAGAAGGTCCTGTTTGTTGTAGTGATGATTGGGTGTGGTAAATTTTTACCCTTCCTTTAATCTTAACCGTTAATTAAAAAAAAAAAGGAGAGAGAACGTATCAAAGGGCTATGATGTGGGTTGTGAATCTGACAACCCCCTTAGGGGTTGTCACTGTATCCCGTCCCCAAATATTATGTTTTGAATAACTAATAAATCCCCCAAGAGATCATCTTCATTTCTATAAAAAAAATTTGTTATAGTCGTGTTGGTAACCGGATCATTTCCAATATGTGAATAAATTCATTTAGAGTGAAAATGACTTTGCAATAGTTACTGATACTTTTCCGTAAAATTGTAGTAACATTATTGTCAAAATTTCTTACCACTTCCCCGTTGTTAGGAACGTTTCGAGGAAGAGAGAAATCAAGAGAGAGAAAACAAATTAGCTATTATAATTTTGGGGAAATTAGAACAAAAAATGGAGAATTTTCAAGAAATCAATATAGCTGTTGTATAGAGACATTCAAGATAAGAAAGAACAAAGAATGTGAAGATAGAAACTCGATGAATGGGGTCATTTACAAGCATCAGAAAAGCCTATGGCGCACTCAAAGACACCACCAAAGTTGGACTTGCAAAGGTTAATAGTGATTTCAAGGTAATAATATCAAAACAAAAGGATTTTTGTGCTTAATGATTTGATTTCTTCAAAATATAATTCTCCATGTTTGCATCTCGTTTTGAATTTTTGTTCTCGTGATGCAAATTTTGAATCGAAGGATTTGGATATTGCCATTGTAAAAGCTACCAATCATGTGGAATGCCCTCCAAAAGAACGTCACGTCCGAAGTGAGTAATTTATTATAGATCAATGGTTAATAATGTCAACGGTTTTTTTCTTCTTCTTTAGATACACATTTTTAGATGGATGTGTACTTTTGATTGCTCGATTTTTGTTTTTTTTTTATCTTTCTTAAACGATGATAATTTTGAATGTCGATATGTGTTGATATTTTATGTATTTAGGAATTTTTTCCGCGACATCAATCATTCGTCCTCGGGCAGATGTTGCATATTGCATTCATGCACTTGCGAAGAGATTATCAAAGACGCGAAATTGGGTTGTAAGTTTCCATTTAGTAGGATATCTCCCCTAACATTTCATTGCTTGATTAATTTTCATGCATTATGAAAAATAGGTTTCATCATAACTTTCGTATAAAATCTACCTTCAAACTAAATGACCTCAATTTGTGGTTGACCATAGGTGGCGATAAAAGTATTGATCGTCATTCACAGGACACTAAGGGAAGGAGATCCTACATTTCGTGAAGAACTTTTAAATTTTGCACAGAGAGGGAACATACTCCAAATATCTAATTTCAAAGATGACTCCGGCATTAATGGTAATGTGTGATTGTTAGAACCATCGATAGGGTTTGCCGATTAACACCAACACAGTTATTTCAATTTTCTTATACGTTTTCATGCTATTCTTTTTATAGCTTGGGATTGTTCAGCATGGGTTCGATCATATGCACATTTTCTAGAAGAAAG
Source organism: Linum tenue (assembly GCA_946122785.1). Taxonomy (NCBI): domain Eukaryota; kingdom Viridiplantae; phylum Streptophyta; class Magnoliopsida; order Malpighiales; family Linaceae; genus Linum; species Linum tenue. The sequence goes on along the minus strand of CAMGYJ010000011.1, from coordinate 4,993,580 downwards.
ATTGGAGTGCTTCCGAGTTTTGAGATACGACATTGAAGCCGAACGCTTGACAAAACTATCCCCTACATTGTCTAAGGTTTGTCTCCTATAATTTCATCCACAGTAAGTGCAATCGCAAGCTCAAGTTCTGACACCTACCATATAATAATTCGAATTCTTGTCGTGCTTTACATGACCTTAGGTGCAAAGTAGAACTCGAGTTTTAAACAGGACCGAGTTGCTTGAACAATTACCAGCATTGCAACAACTTCTCTATCGCCTCATCGGTTGCCAAGTAAGGTTTCGCCTCTTCAGAACTTGGTTTTCAGTTTTCACCTCAAGCGACTTACAGCTAGCTATATCTTGCTTGTATAATGACATTGATGACCTGAATTTTCTTTTACAGCCAGAAGGAGCAGCTTACAGTAATTATCTTGTCCAATATGCTTTGGCTTTGGTATGCATACATAACTAGTGTATGAACTGATTTGTTGGTTAAAAGGATTGTTGAAATTACTTAATCGTAAACTTTATCATAAATACCCTTGTTGGCTTTCAGATCTTAAAAGAGAGTTTCAAGATATATTGTGCAGTCAATGATGGAATTATAAACCTTGTTGACATGGTAATTACTGATTCACCCATTCTTTGATCATCGTCTATTTTAATTTATCTTTGCTCAATCATACATGAATTTCCTATATATAATCTAATTATTATTTCTTGAAACAGTTTTTCGATATGTCGAGGCATGATGCAATCAAGGCTTTAACCATATACAAGAGAGCAGGCCAACAGGTTCCTCTCCCACTCCTTTTGTCTTAATTATAATTTTAATCAAATAATTGAGTTTAATATTATTATTATGAACTAATAAAATCTTACAAACATCCGACAACATTGCTAGGCTGAGAATCTTGCCGATTTTTATGAACACTGCAAGGGCTTGGACCTTGCCAGGACATTCCAATTCCCAACACTTAGACAGGTAAATGGAGTGATGAAGCTATTAAGTTCAAAATTGTAGTTCAAACGCACATTTGTGAATCAAGCACACAAATGTGCGTCTAAACATAAATTTTCTTGTTCATTACCTGCACACGAACAATTAGATGACTGTTATGCTTTTGGAACATGTTACATGTGTAGCCACCTCCATCATTTCTAGCCACGATGGAGGAGTACATTAGGGAGGCGCCCCAATTAGGTTCAGTGAACAAAAGGGTGGTGAGTATTTATTTCTTCCCAAGTAATTAATTACAGTAGTCATGACGATGAGCATTTCAACATACCAAATCACTTACTAATTACTGTTCATCTATCTTCTCCTCATGCACAATACATAGGAGTACAGTGAGGATGAAGAAGAAAACGAAGAACAACCCGATGAAGAGCCTCCTGATCAACAAACGGAAGCAAAAGAAGAAGAGGCTGTTCAAGATGAAAAGGAAGTAACCGAAGAAGCAACACCAGAAAACAAAGCCGAAGAACAAACACCAGTACCGGAGCCGTCGCCATTGATACCAACCGATGGCACAGATGATCTTTTGGGTTTCATGAGCGAGATAAATCCAAAAGTGGCCGAGCTGGACGAAAGCAATGCGTTAGCTCTAGCAATTATACCATCGGGTAAGTTAATATATATATACTATACTCTAACCTCTAATGGATAAACCCCAGGCACCCATTTTCTAAACCCTAACCCAAAGTTTGATTAAATGAAAAACAAAAATTGACCGTTGAGATCGGCCGGAGCTCATCTAACTACATCTAACGGCTAGATCACCTGACGTATACTATACGCCTGACGTACACCAGTATTCACCATATATATAATATATGGCAAAGGCTAGCGTACACCCGGGCGTACCTTAGTCTACCGTACGCCCGTTGAGTTTTACTATTTAGATCATGAATTAACCAAAGTTTTTGGCATGATACTATACCCTAACCTCTAATGGATAAACCCCAGTCCCTAATTTTCTAACCCAACTCATGAGATTCGTTTAATCTTAAAAAGTAAATCAACAATAATTTTAACAAATCAAGACCGTTGATTTTCATTTCAAGATTAAATGAATATTATGCTTTGGATTAGTGAATTAGGGACTGGGGTTTATCCATTAGAGGTTAGGGTATAGTATCATGCCAAAAACTCCGGTTAATTCATTGTCTAAATAGCAAAACTCAACGGGCGTACGGTAGACTAAGGTACGGCCGGGCGTACGCTAGCCTGAACCATGACGTAATTTTGGGTTTGACCAAGTTTAGTGTTCCTGAAAATTAAATTTTAGGTCTACGGGTGTACGCCCGGTAGACTAAGGTACGGCCGGGCGTACGCTAGCCAAAACCGTACGGTTAATTCATTTTTATATATTAACAGATGATGATCTTTTGGGTTTGACCAAGTTTAGTGTTCCTATTAGAGGTGGCAAATGGATTGATCCATGGATTGGTGGATTGGATTGTTGAATCCATGGATCAAATGGATTGGTGGATTCATAGATTGGATCAAGTAAATTGGTGAATTATCTATGAATCTGAATCCAAATGATATCCTCAACCAAGGACCAGTATATAAAATGTGAAAAGTTTAGGTACTAAAATGTCATCATGAAAATTTTTAGGTACCAAAACGTAATTTTCCAATGATATTTTCGTATAAAAAATAAATTTTGGGTACCAAAATGTAAGATATAAAAAGTATAGGTACCAAATCGTAATTTGACATTTGTAAACTCCTTCGATTTTAACCCGAAGTGAGACATCTTGTGTGTGTTTAAAAATTAGACCTAATGATGACGTATCGTATTAAGCAGATTAACACTCAACTTGGAAGTTGTTAACTTGATGCATGCATGCAGGTGAAGAAGCTTCAACTTGTGCGAATAATGTGTTAGCTGAACTGGGGAAACCAAATGCATCGGGTTGGGAGTTAGCCCTCGTTACCGCGCCCAGCAACAGCAGCACTAGAACTCCTCCTCCACAGACAAAATTGGTAACATCACTTTGATTGACTCTGATCTGCAGATTGATCACTTTGATTTCACCCTAATCGACCGATTCTCTGTTTGTGTATAGGCTGGTGGGTTTGATCACCTCCTTCTCGATAGTCTGTACGAGGACGACGCCACAAGAAGACAGATAGAGCTGACGAATGCCGGGTACAGAACCAAAGGATCCTTACTGTCGATGCACAGTCCGTACGAACTCCAGCAGCAGTGCCAACTGCAGCGACCCGACCCGTTCGCGATGTCGAACAACGTGGCGCCGCCGACGAACGTTCAGATGGCCACCACGGCGCAACAGATGCAATTTTACACGTGGCAGCATCACCAACAGCAAGATCATCACCACCAGCTTCATCAGCAGCAGCAACAACATCAATCCATCATGGGGTCTTTTCAGCAAGGGACTTCGAGCATGGGTTTCGCCAACCCATTTGGGGATCCCTTTATTACGAGTAGTACTAGTACTAGTGTTTTCCCACAAAGTCATGTTGCACCAAACGATAATCGAATGTTGTTGTAGGCTAGTGTTCGTGATATATACGATGGTGTTCAACTTCAAGTTATACCAATATTTGTTATAGCTTTAATAAATGTTATTAATTAATAATTATCGTTGGAAACTCGTAATCTTTTCAAGTATATTAATTATAGTTATCTTGAATTAATCCGAAGCTACGAATCTATATATAAAAGACAAGAGACTTTGAAGAGGCTGAAATACATATATAATATTCGTTTCATTCTTGTTCTTCTTTAATTAGCAAAAAAGTCTGAACAACACGTACACTCCCTCACACAAATTACATTGGTAAGTGATTCCGTAACTGAGAAATAAAATCAAACTCCGTTGACTGTAAAATAGTAATCATCCTGATTACTAAGGGTAAATTAGGTATGACAAAAAAAATTATTAATTAATATTTTTAACAAATTATATTTTAGAAAATTAAAAAAATATATTACTTATAATTTTCTCAATTTTTCTCTTACTTCCACAATTTCTAGCCAGATCTCTCTTCCTTCTTTTTCTCAATATTTTTCTTGTTTTTGTTCAGTCGAACTAATACAACTGCAACAATAAAACAATACCAATCCATTAAAAAAATACTATCAATGCATAAAACACCAATACCATTCGAGAAAGAAAAACACTATTATTTCTAAAAAAAAAAAGGGAAAACAATACAAATGCGAAAAACACTACCACTACAGAAAAAGAACACTACCATTTCGCAAAAAAAGCAATACGCTTACATGATAATCAATACCAATGTGAAAAACACTACCAATGCGAAAAAACCACTACCACTACGAAAAAATCACTACCAGTGTGAAAAAATCACTACCAATGCGAAAAAATCGGATCTGGGGTTTTTATTCATCCCACCTTTTCCAACCACAACCGTCTCCTAGAGAGAGAGAGGACAGTGAGAAAGAGAGAGAGAGGGGGTAGAGAGAGAGGGCAGCGAGAGGGTGCCCGTAGCCGTAGCGGTGGGTGAAGGTAGCCGGAGTGGAGGATGGTCGCCGGCAGTGGGAGGTTGGTCGAGGGTGGCCGGCTTTGGGAAGGTGGCTGCCAGGAGAGGAGGGGAACCACCAATAGAAAGAGGTGTTGACGGCGGTATAGAATGGAGTTGGAGTAAGGTTTAGGTATATAATATATATAAATTATTTTTTTAATGGATAAAAATTCAGGTTTGATATTTTTTATTCTCAAAATTATCCTTAATCTAATCTTCACCGTCAAATTAAAATTAGAATAAAATAAAAATAAATAAAGGGTATAGATTTTAGTAGTGACCATGATTACTCAATTTTGAGTAATCACCTAACTAGTCACAGGCCCGGCCAGTTGGCCGGATTCAATTACCAATCACGTAAACAATATTATCAAATTATATGTGAAATACACGGGTTTTGATAGTATAAGAAAATCTAAATTATTCAAATATTTGAAATATTCAAATTGATTGGTAGAATAAGAGAATCCAAATTATTAAAAATGATCAAAATCATAATTTTTTCGACATTGTAACTAATTCATCGACTGAAAATCTTATACGAAAATGAAAGACAAACCCTAACCGACTCCTAAGCACATTTTTAAATCACCCTTCTGTTTACTGCTTATTGTCAGAGATCACTACACATTTTCTTTTTGACTCGTTTGTACTTCCCCCGTCATGAGTAACATCATCATCTGCACCAATATTGATGTCTCCATATTAGTTAGTGATGCAATTATCTCCACTAACAATTTCCTCTTCTTTCTTCTCTTGTATTTCAATAATCTCTTCCTTTTTTCTAATTTTTATTGAGAACATATATTTGATAGTAAACTATATAAAAATACCAATCAGCATTTTTATTGGAGTAGAATTTACCTCGTCCAAGTTATGAACAATATCTAGAATTTGTTCTTTCTCCTCATTACTGGTACTTGTATCTTCATCGTGAACAATGTCTTTCTTCTTCCCAAGATCATCGTCATCTCTAGCACCAAAGCTACTACATCCTCCATTAACAGTATCATTCTTGTTCTCTTGCATTAACATTATGAATTATGATGATAGACATTCAAAAGCGCAATATATGGTGTGATTTTCTATAATCATAGGTGTTTAAAATATATTGGAGTTAAAATTGCAGGTGGATACAATTACTTGCATGTTAGTGTATAAGGAAGCAAAGTTCAATTGGAGTTTTATGTTATAAACTACATTCATTTGCCCATAGATTAAAGAATACAACTGATTGTCATTTGTGCATGGTTTAAAAATTGAAGGCATATATTTGAACATGGTGTATGAATTGAAGACGTATAGACTTGATAATACAACCAAGTATACAAATGCATGCATGCTTGTGAGTAATAAACGAAAGTTCCTCTTGAGTTTTAAGTCATACAATTAAATACGTTTGTCAAGTTAAAGAATAAAACTGACTATCATCTGTGCATGATATAAAATTTGAAAAACTATATATTGAATCTATAACTCAGTACAATTTACACATGGTATACCGTCGATAGCAATTTATTTACTGGACGATAGGCACAATTAATTGCCTTGCAAAATCAACATGTGAGAAGTAGACATGGTAGGCAGGTTTGTTAAATAATAACCAGAGGGTGCATGCTCCAATAGAGAATATCACAATTTTGTAATTAATATTGATCATCACTTTCATAAGTAATATTTACCTCTATCAAGTCAGGAAGATCGTCTGAGTTATGCTCTTCCCATCCTTCCCTATCTTGGAAATGGTGTTCAATTATTGATAAGTGATGTAATATGTGACCTTGATATCGAACTTCAATATCATTCCCTCAATTTGTAAGAGATGAGCAGATGATAATCCTCTCATTCTATCAGTGTATTCGAATAGCCTTTCAACTGGCATTTTGAAAAATCCATCTCCCTTCTCAATCAATAACAACAAAAATTAGCCTCATGGTTTTGTCCACAACTTGAAGGTGGATCTTGAATAAGTATAATTTTAGTAATGAAATAAACAACAATAGAAACTGATACTTCTGTGGGCCAGGTTTCACATCCGGCATAATGTCACCCTTCTTAACTTTGACAACTTTGTTTTTGACGAAATACATATGACATAAAAGGGTCTTTAAATCAAGTTGATACTTACCTCTTCTCCATCCTTCATTTTTAACTGATTTAGCATTTGCACGATTTTGGTTGAAATTAGTTGTTGAGGTGCTTTCGTGCTTTTCACAGGAAGAGTTGGTCAATCTCATTCACTTTTTTACAAAAAAAAAAAAAACAAATAATTATATGTCATCTTTACTTGAAAATGGTTTGATTAGTAATAACAAAGTAATAAAGATGCTTCCTTATTGTTGTATGGAACGACATATAATGATGTAATGACCAGGATGAGAGGGCGGTTACCCGCATTTGTAAGGATGACACTTAATTGGGTAACTATCCTATCAAAGACTTACCTTAACAACCAATCCCCTGCACCCAAATTGTATATTAGATTTTCGATTAGAGTTAAAGTAATGCATGCTATTTTAGACTGAAAAAAAGAATTAAATACTCGAGAAGTTTAGTTGGAGCATCATTGCTGGTAATTTTTCTAGTGAGCGTTAGATATCAATAAACCCGAATATTGAATAAGCTGGCCAACAACATCTGTGGAATGAAAATTTTAAAAATTTAATTAATGCTTTTGGTTGTATACGCATTAGAATGAAGTAAATTTGAATTGAGAATAGTAATTCAAAACTGAAAGAAATTTTATTTTTTTGCACTTCTTGTCAATCTCATCTTGTTAGATGTAATTAAACTTGTAAGTTGGTATGGCTGGAATATCATCGCATGCTTCGGCTTCTGTATTGGTTCAAACTTGAGACCAATTTGTTTAGAATTGGCTTGTAATCTGTTGTCATACTTCCCATAAACTCTTGATAGTATAAACTCTCTAGTTACCAAACAGGGGACGAAATTCATTGATTTTCCCTTTGGGAATTTTCACTCAAATATCATTATCTTGAAGAAAAAAGTAGGAATATTAATAATGTTTCAAAAATCGAATCATAGAGTTGAATTCACATGGTTGTTGTTAGTGTACACTTTGAGTCAATAATTATCATATCGAGACAAAGAATAATATCCGTCTTGGGATCGATTGACAATCAATTTTTCGAAACAACTCTTTTTTTAAGTTGTGAGATCGGATATCAACTTGGATTTCATACTGACTAACCTCCAAATTAAAACAACAGTGAAACAAATTTTTGTTTTTTGTTTCACAATGAATATCAAATTAACTTAAGAGATATGTAATAAGCTAAATCTTAATTCTTGAGTGTGTGATTAGTAAAATTTGGAAAGTAAATATAGAAACTACGTTTGAAGAATTATAGCACTTAAATACAATTGAATCCTTCTACAAAACCATGAATATATACGTGAACCTATTAATTTATAGCTACTACCAATACATAATAACACGGAGGCAATTGCAATTGGGTAGTGAGTATGAAAAATATACTAAATTTAGTAAAACATCAACAACATTTGAATAAGAATATGCTTGTGAAAGTAAAAGAGCAATGGCAGGATACATGAAATAATTCATAAGCTAACAGATGATCAACTGTGAAGGGATGAGTGTGTTGGGTGGGAATAGTAGAAATGCAATTGTAAGGTAATACCACTTTTATTAAGTATTCCTTTGTAATTAAGTAATTTAGTTATTTGCGTGACATATAAATTTTTAATGAATTGATGAGGTAATCTTTCTAAAAAATTTGAATTTCTTCTTATTCACTTAATTTAGGCTTTAAAGATTCTTTTATCGGTTTTCTTCATATAAAAATCAAACCGGATCAACGGTTGGCCAATAGCATTTCGTTTCATTTGATTTGACGGTTAGAGATGTACCAAATGGTTTTTAACGGATTGACATGAAACATGATGAACATCACTGTTAACTCATGAACCGGGTCACTATTTTAACCACAAAAAATTAAGGAAAAATGTACGTGAATGTAAAATAAGACTATCCAACCTGAATCACTAATTTTATTTATGCTTTATAATTTTATTTCTCAACCTTCTTGTCGGATTTATATTGTTCACTATGTTTTGTCACTCTTATTATTGACTTTAATATAAGAAAAAAATTATGATTTTTTTTTTGTGATATGGGTTGAATGCTTTGTTTGAACTTTTTGTGATAGGTGATATTAATTTGTAATTTTTTATGGATAGTAATAAATTCACTCATAAATTAATTCGTTATATGTCTTTTATATTATATCGTTTGAACGATTCTATCAACGGTTAACCTAAAATTCTATACCGGTTAACCGTTGAAACATCAATCACTAAATTTTTCAGTTCAGCATCCTATGCGGTTATGAAAATGTTGGGTTAGTGCACCCTGCACTTGGCAAGTGTCTCGAGTTAATGTATAATAAGAGATAGCATGTGTAATAATAATAAATTGCATGGACATGTGAATTATAGCCCGTGTATAGCAAGATGGAAATAGGTAGCCATAGTCTTAAGGCCCATAAGAATAAAAATGAAATTACCAAAGGCACCTTCCTTGCTATGCGCTGGAGCAGGAAATAGTGAAATTAAGGGGCTCCCGAAGGAGAACCTCTATATAGGATTTGTAGGATATAAGTTTTGCGTGACTTGCTTTTAAGTTTTAGTGACTTTTTGATAAACAAATTTAGACGAATGTTCAATTTACTAGGACCAGAAGAAACCCCACATTTTGGTAACAATTAATCGTAAAAGTAGTGATCGTTTCGTCTAAATTTGTTCATCAAACAGCCAAAAGTAGTGATTAGGAGAAATCACCCATTTTGATAACAATTATTGCCAAACATGGTGATCATTTCGTCTAAATTTGTTCATCAAACCGCTAAATTAAGTTGCTAAAAGAAATGGTCGATTCCTTTGGTGCATGGCAGGGTGATTGGGGCAGCATTGATACTGATTGCCATCTACGTGGTGCTGTGGGGGAAAAATGCAGATCAAAAGGCTACCAACAACAATGGCGACGGCGACGGCGAGCAGCAGCTTGTTGCCGTGTAATTGTAAATAAATATGCACTAGCGTGCCCCGGCCAGTTGGCCGGAGGAAGGTGAGATATGAAATTTGAGAATGTAATCGGGTGTATAGTTTATTGTTGTGTAATTTTTTTTTTGGGAAACACATGATAAATAGTGAATTTTAGCAGGAAAGAGGCATGGATGATGCAACGAATCAAAAAATCAGCCTTATTAACCAAGTTCGAGTACCTGTTACCTTGTGAAACGTTATTATTTCTGGTAATATGATGAGGTGGAGTAAATTTTATAGAAACCGAATTCCAGAAAACCGAATAAAAAATCCCTTATAAAATACACTATAATTTAATCATTAGGATATCAAATAATTACATAATATATATTTGAAATTATAAAAATTGGACTAATCAGGTTGGTCGAGGTCGAACCATTTAATAACTTTAAAATACATTATATTTTAGCCATTAAGATTAAATAATAGAATAATATATGTTATGTTAGAGAAAATAACATGTTTTAGGATGGCAAACCCATGATGTTCATTTGTTTTACTTGAAACTTGATGGTCAAATCTCGTATGAGTCAGTCCCATTCAACTCTTTTTTCTATGGTTAGCGGTTAGCCCATTAGAATCCATGCATTAGTTTATTGTTAATTTTTTTTCTTTTTAGCAATAAAAAATGAGTATTGTTTGTCATTTCATATCTATCTTACCAACACTGAGAAATCAAAGGGCTTAAAGAAAACCCTATATCCCCTAGAAAAAGCTGCTCAGTGCTCACCGGCTCATGGTTCACTTCTCTCTCTCTCTCCATCTCAATTATATCATCGCCGGTAGCCACTTCTCCCCATCCCTGTTTTCTTGTCCTTAATTTTAGCTTTGCAAACATTTTTCCTGCATGTCATCCTCCCCCCGAACGTCAATTTTCACCCCCTCTCGGTCTCTGTTTTTCATTTCTTAATCTTCCATTCTCTTATCACTTGTTTAAACCCAGTTTAACAAAGAAGAAGAGAAAGCCACCAATCTTCAATAATACTATATTGTTACAGTGAAGCGATATTGTGGATTTCTTTGTCACTTATCTGTTAGAACTTACAAATGATGGAAAAAGGGGGTGGTTGATAGTGATTTGATTAAATGACTCAATCTTTAAATTTTACTTGCTTGTAATTTATCACCCTTCTTCATGACCATGACTGGATCTTTTTAGTATGCTTGGATTTCTTTTCATAGGGAAGGGATTAGGCGATTAGCACATGGAAGAAGGATTGGGGAAATTATTTTGTAAACAATTATGAAGCTCTCTTTCTCTAATTATCTCATTTATTCTCGGCGTTGGTGGAGTCTAGATCCAGCATCGGAACAATCCAAGACTCGGTTACGGTGATCACTATGGAGGCATGAAAAAGATGCGGCCGTGGCTGAAACCTGTTATGTTTTTGTGGGCCGCAACAATCTCTGGGCCCGTTTAAGTCCGCACGTGTACGGTAAGTTGGCTTGTTCCACAGAGGAAAGAGAAAAAAATTGACACTCCCTATTATACTCTTCCTACAAACGCTCATGGAGCAGGAAATTTGAAATGGGGGAATGATTTTTTCCTTCATGCTATTATATTATGTGTAGATTGTAGTAATTAGAACCTCACTTTTAAATCTATAAGCAAGTAAACACTATCACAAAACATCATATTGTAAAAACTTATCTACAATCACGAGGTTGTTTCACTCAAAATAAACTATGTTTTATATGTTGAAGATCAGCATTATAGCTTGAATAGTTCAATTCGGCAATGATCTCAGCTCTTACATATAAATTTTGTGTAAAAGTGGTATGATTGAAGCTATTCCCTATGTTAACACTAATCAGAACAGTCTTTGTTTACTGAAAACTAACCACCAAAACATTTCAAATTAGAAAAATGATGATACTGAAAAGGAGTATCATCACATAAGAAACAAAAAGTATAGTTATTTATCTTTAATCAACTAAAAATTCAACCTAGAAGATTAAACAAATGAACAACTGTTAAGAGATCAAACATTACTATCAAAGAAACTAAATAACCCATCAGTCAGCTCTCCAATCAAGAACACTCAAGCTTTACATATATATCCCTCCGAAAATTGCTTTGTGTAACAATATAGGTGGAGGAGGATAGGAGGTTGTTGAGTCCGATGGGAAGGTTTGGAGAGACGGTGATGGTTGAGCCTTTAATAAGACGGGAGCCCGGGACACTGTTTATCTTTAATAAACTCAAAAGTCAACCTAGAAGATAAACCAAATGAACTGATGTTAAGAGATCACACATTACTGTCAAAGAAACTAAATAACCCACCAGTCAGCTCTCCAAGCAAGAACACTCAATCTTTCCATATATACCCCTCCAAAAATTGCTTTGCTTAACAATATAGGTGGATGAGGTTAGGCGGTTGTCGAGTCCGATGGGAAGGTTTGGAGAGACGACGATGGTTGATCATTCAGTACGTAGGTCGGGACACCATTTAGACCTATTTACATTAGTTGCAGCTTTTCAATCCGCATTCGACAAACCAACATCACTTAACCTTTCCATATTTACCCCTCTTTTAAAGAAACATGTGCCACATATTCACTCAAAACTTCTATGTTCAAAAATATTGTTGCTTTTTGGTAGTTATATTATTTAAGTCTGATGTGCAATATTTGCACCAATGACATTAGGCTTGCGATTTTAAAATTATTCTCCTTTTATAAGATAAAGAGAAATAGAATTAATTGTCAAACTCGAATTAAAATAATCAGAGTATGAAAATAGAAGTATCAAATACCAAAAAAATATTCAGGGGAGAGTTAGTGGCTTAGCTAACTGTGATGTAAAATTCCAATGATTTTTCAGATTTAAACTTCCTGTATGTTTTTAATTTAAAAAGTTTAAACAAATTTGTTTAGTGTAACTGGTTATGTTTCTTGTCTTTTCTCAAAGAGACAAAATTCAAATCCGATCACTTGTGTATTTTTTTTTGTGAATAAGAAAATAATAAATGATTGTGAAGACGAATCTACCATTCCTACTTTTGCTATGGATGCAGGTATTTTGTAATGGGGGAAGCACATTTGCCATTTCACTCTTATATTAGGTGTAGTGAAAGTAACCTGGTGGTTGAGAGTTTAGTGGGTCGGAAACTATTTGGGCCTGTCTACATTAGTAGCACATTTTCCATTTACGTTGGGCAAACCAACAACACTCAATCTTTCCATATTTACCCCTCCGAAAATTGCTCTGGCTTAACAATAGAGATAGAGGAGGTTAGCCGGTTGTTGAGTCTCATGAGAAGTTTGGAGAGACGACGATGGTTGAGCGTTTAGTGGGTCGGGGCACTATTTGGACCCGTTTACATTAGTTGCATCTTTTCAATCCGCATTCGACAAATCAACATCACTCAACCTTTCCATATTTACCCCTCTCTTAAAGACACATGTGCCCCATATTCACTCAAAAGTTCTGTGGTTAAAAATATCGTTACTTTATGATAGTTATAACAATTAAGTCTATGTTAAGAATTCTACATCGCTTCTACATATTCAAAAGTGCAATTCAATATATGCAATATTTGAATCAATGACATTTCGGTTGCTAACCATGGTGGAAAAGTCTTATATTTTTTAGCTTTAAGCTTCTGCGTGTTTTTATTTGAAAAATATCACACAAATGTGTTTATTGTAACTGGTTATGTTTCTTGTCTTTGTTCGAAGAGACCACGGTTCAAATCTCATTACTGATGTATTTTTTCTGTAAATTAGAAAATGATAAGTGATTGTGAAGACGAATCTACCCTTCCTACTTTCACTCTGGATGCAGGAAATTTGAAATGGAGCTTCAAGTTTTATTATTTGGCTTTTATTTATACTAGCTTATTACCCGGCCCGTTGGCCGGATTACTGTATGTTACCCACTTGTGGAATGGGAGAGAAAGCAAGTGAGAGTGAAGGAATTGAGATTCCACTTGATTAGGACCGACCCACTAATCCAATTCTTCCCGACCCGCCCCAACCTACAGGGTCAGAAAGCGTCAATAAGAAAATACGAACGGGGAGGATTAGTCATATATCTTGACTCTTCAGAAGTGGGTCAAACAGGATCAAGGTTGGGTGAGGGCAATTTTTAGCGCTAAGCAGAGTTCTGGGTTGAATACCTTTACTTAGGCCTAGAAATTGGTGCTGATGCAGACTGCAGTTTTTATTATACCATCATCAATCATCATTGAATTAGTCCTGGGCATCCCTCCCCGTTGTCGGTCTGAATTCTAATGATGGCTTCATTCCTTGCACCAGCCATATCAGCGAGTTGCCATCTCGAGCATGATTTGCCTATGTACAAATAATACAATTAGAGTATGAAAATGAATTCAATGAAAAGGAAAAGAGAATTCTATCACGTGCCAATAAATACACACATAATAGTTGAAGATAAGTGAAAGTTATTACTCGCACATCAATTTTCAAAAATTACAGACTAAACATTGGCTAGAATGGCACTGAAACTACCAAGAATCATGGACGAAACAACTTGTCAAATTAAATAATCCTTATACTGAAACTACCTTCTAACTTGAAATAAGACATGATCACAGTTCATAGCTATCTTCTCACTATGAATTGGTTGCAGCTCGTCCTTATCACTGCCTCTCAAGCTCAATTCAAACAAAATAGAGACCGTTATGTAAGATAACCATATTCTTACTGATCATAATTCCTTTCTTCACTCCATTTTTGTCGGAGAAAAGAGTTAACCCCCTCTCCTGCATTTCCCTTTCCCCCTCTCTTCTCCCTCTTCTTCACAAACCGATCCCTAAACCAGCAACAACAACACAAAAATAGCCTTCGCCTCTCCCGTCTCCATCTATTGGTGGCAAGACAAGACTGCAGAAGCAAAATTTTCTAAAATCAAACTAATTTTTTTGAAGCAGACTCAACCACGAAAAAAGAGTAAAGCAACAATGCAGTAGAACCCTAAATTTAACTACAATCAAGCACATATCAGCAAGATTTTCGATTTGTCTGAGAGTTAACTACACGGAGAGAACAATTGATGCATAATTGAAATGCTCCAAGCAAGTTGAAGGCAAACCATAACTTTAGAATTTGGTCATTATAATAACCTTCAAGTATTGATGCTTCTAAGAACTATCATGTCAAACCCCCACTTATACAACTATGTAGCCATAGTAATTAGTTGTATAATGAGAAATATTATAAAGAAAACTACATAAACAACCAATGTAAGTAAATATTAAAACTAACAACTGATAAAACTTAAAATCTCTCTATTGGTATAAATGTATCTATTAGTAACTACTATGCAATCGAGTATATATGATTTTTAGGCACTGAATAAGAAAAGTATAGATGGCTCACAAATGAAGACGTAGCAACTGAAGATAGCACACAAAAACCAAAAATAGAAAAAGAGATAAGAAAAAAGGCGAGAAAAAGTCAAACAAAGAAAAAGCCCACATAGGAATACCTCGCTATCTTTAGGGACTCTCTGCCACAACAAACAACCTTCTTAAAAATCTAACACCCTGAGACATCAAACAAACCTCCCACGACACTAATGTATGGCATTCCTATTGTCCAATAGGTTTGCCCAATTTAGACTTCTAAATAAATGGACTTTTCACCATTAAACCAAAACTCACAATCATTAACAGTTAATGCAAAGACATACATTTCTGAGGCCAATCACAGCATTTAAGCATAATTTTTAGTTGAAAAGAACAACTAAGTATTTAGCTAAATGATATAGTAGAATGGACACAATCTGCTACCTACTAATGATATAAACGTGTACCGGTACCATCGTTGTATCCTGACTTGCTATTTGCAACGGGCACTTTGAAAGACAGCTGCATTTTAGAGAATAAACACCCATAAGGGCGTTACGAAACCAAGCTTAATCCAAAATCTTCATATTCCACTTCGAAGACTCAATTTTCAAAAATAAGAGAGTTTAACATGTCAAATCACTCATTTGAAAAATCTCAAACAACTATTAATCAATGCAATATAAAGGCACGTTCCAAATTATGTACTTGTAGGAATAATCCCAAATAATTATCAATTAATGCCCCAACTACCTAATGTGCAGAATAGCCCTGGAGCTGTGCTGTTGTTTGCGTTGGTCTACCTTCAAACATAACATAGTTGCATCACGAACCAAAGCAATTAAGCAAAAATCTTCATATTCCAAGTAGAATGACTCAATTCAATTTGGCCAACGCTTTATACATATTGTTTACCCCTGGACCTGTTGCACTTGCGCCTTCAGATCTTCGTGAACACAATACAATTGCGGAGAGGAGGCTGTCAACGGAATAAAAATTGTTAATTAAGTCAATCACCATACAACTAAACAAACACGCTCTTCTTGATTAGCTATCAAAATAGTGGGGGTTGCTACAATCCATCGGTTGCTCCCTCTGCGCCTAAAATGTAGATATTAGGTTTCAGTGAGAACTTTGAGTACATGAGGAGATATTTTGTAGTGGAGGAGATGACCCGGCGAGTAGAATAGGAAGATTTGGAGAGGCTGCGATGGGCAAAACAGTTAAAATCGAGATTTTACCTAAAATCGAAAACTGGGGTAAAATCAAAATCGTATAATCGAATCGTAAAATCGTAGGATTTTAAGTACCATATAGAACATAGCATATAAGAATATTAATAAGGTAAATTATTAATATCACAAAGACACCTAGCATTTAAAATGATAATTCAGAAGATTTTTTTTCCATAAGATAATTCTCAAGATTAATGTTCCAAAATCACTATTTTAATTGTTATTTAATGTGTAACTCAAAATAATTCATGATGAAGGGATATAGTTCATGGGTTTGGCTCTTATTTTCATGTTATGTCTAGGTTGTTTAACTCAAAGTAATATTTCGACATCGTCTACTAAGTATGATTTAAAACTAAAAATAATTGAACTCCAATAAAATAAGTAATGTTAGTGGCTTGGTACAAATATATTCATTAATAAATTAATTAGTTAATAATGATGTTAGTTCTTACATACTTCCAATATTAGGACAGGTGTTTTACCAATAAGTTAAATAGGGTGAAGGGAAAGAGATTAACCGAACCCTAATTTGGTTATTTTTATTATTTTTGAATATTTTTCTAATAGAAAAATATCTGAGAAGATTCCATTGCCCTTTCCGCTGAAACAGTTATACTTATTTTAAATTGGCTCAAACCACCTATTTTGTTCTCTTACGATCAAAATCCCAATTTCGGTACTATTTTACGATTTTAACAATTTTAGTCCCGATTTTAAACGATTTTAAGGTCCACCGATTTTATAGTAAAATCAAGATCGGAATCCCTAAGTAAAATCCTAAAATCCTACGATTTTACGATCAAAATCCCGAATTTGACTACATTGGCGATGGGTGCACGATTAGTGGGCCAAATAACAGTTTGGGCCCGTTTAAATGAAACATATTTTACTTTCGTGCTCAACAGACCGACCGCACTGGCATCTTCTAAATTTACCCCTAAAAAATTGCTTTGTACGCATCAAATTTGAAATGGAATCTCTCTTTTCTCATTTCACATTTCACATTTATATGATGTGTAGATTGTGATGAGTGTAGATGTAGACCTGTCATTGTCCCACAAATTCATTAACACGCCAAAAAGTGGTGAAATGAGCCACCCTATTAAACACAATCTTGTATAATGATCATTGGATCCAATCATGCCAGATTATGAAGAAGTTTAAAATGTAGCGGTTATCCCGACTAAAACATTAAAAGAACCAGTCTCATATAGTTTGCACAAATATATAATTTCTCCATAGTAATTCTGAAAAATAATATTAATTTAAGAAGTCGATATTGCTTCTACATGTTTAATATTGCAATTCGATATGCAATATTCGAACCAATGATATTTGGGCTGCAATTTTAGGGTTATTGTATATTTATAAAATAGATAGAAATTTAAATTAAGTATTAAACTACAACTAAAATAATCAAAGTATTAAAATACCAAATAAGTACTTACGGGAGATTCAGTGGCCAACTAATCGTTAAAAAAGTCATATGATTTTCATAATTTAGGTTTGTGTATGTTTGAATTTAAATAGATACAACAAATATACTTAGTGTGATTGGTTATGATCCTTGCTTGCCTTTAAAGAGACCAAGGTTCAAATCCTAGTGCATGCCTTTTTTATGAATAAATAAATAAGAAAATAAGCAATTGTGAAGACCAAAATATCCTTCCTATAATCACTCTCGTTGCAGGAAATTTGAAATGGAGCAACAGTTTTCATCATTCGGCTTTTATTTATTATCTAGACTAGACTAGATCTAGATTGTAGATAGATAGATGCATTCCCGGTGTAGCAACATCTCCACAATCATTGGGTTTCATATAAGAATGAGTTGGGTTTCAAAATTGTGCCAAAAGATCAGACGGCTAATTGTCGGTCCAGTTCACATCATGCGGTGGACCGAAGGCCCATCACGCTGCCATCCAGGTCATATTATGAGCCCATCAAACTCTTTTCTCTACAAACACACTCAGCTGCCCGTCTCCGATCCCCGCATTTCCCCCAAACTCTCCCAATCCGAAATCGAGTCCGGCGCTAGGGTTCGCGCGAACGTAATCGGAAGAGGGAAAATGGCGATGAGGAGGTTCTACAACGAGATCAAGGGGCTGAAGGTGAAGGAGGTTCCCGACCACGTGAAGCCGATGCTCTCTCTCGACTTCGTGAAGAAATCCGTGCAGAAGGGACTGGACAATTACCACGCCAAGTACATCCAGACCAGCTCCGTCGACCCGCTCTTACATGTCTGCTTCGGCGGGATGGTCTTCTCTTATCTCGTCGCCCTCCCTGAAGAGCGACGCCATCTGGAGCACCAGCAGCACGCCAAAGAGCACGGCGGCCACTGATCTGTCTCGTTCGATTTTCTGCAATTCAGGTAGCGTTTGCTATTTGTTTCGTTTTGTTTCCTCCTTAACGTGAAAGCAAGATCTTGGGTATTCCTTGGCGATAATGTATTTGTTTCGTTTAGCTTGATTTACCCCTATAGATCGTGAATAGAGTATCAATGACAAATGAGCCGATCATAGTGATCCATTGTTGTATTTGATTGGATAGGTCGGGCTACTTTTCTCCTTTTGGATTTTCGTCGGCTCGGAGTTTGTTTGTCTGATATTGGGAATTCAATAGTTTGTCAATACTCAATAGGGATCATGCTGTTTTATGCGGTAATTATTGACTGTTGTATGGTTTTCTGATTATTGAGAATGTGATCTTCTGTGTGTGTCCCCAAATGATCCCGGTTCCGTCTTTCCGTTCATTATTGAAACTTGAATCTTTAAAGCTGGTTTCTGTTCTTCTGACTGAATGTTGGGACATCTCACACCTCTAGTTGGTGATAGAGTTAAGAAGGGAAAGTGGATCATTGTGTTCATAGTAGTCTTCTTGTTCATGGTTACTTGCTTCAAGGTAGAGGTGGATGTAGTTTCGGATTCACGTCTGTGATGTGAACCTCAAAAGAGGCCATTAGATTTGTTGGTGCATTAAGTGAAGATCCATTTTCAGAGATAAAAATGTCCATGGTCCTCTTAGTTTGTGTTCGTTTTGCAAGTTTTGTTTGATAAATCGATTTAAGAGGGGAACCGAGACATGATTGAGCATGGATCATGCGACCCGTTCTTTCTGTTCTGAGCGGTTATCTGATCCTTTTAGGTTTGTTTTTATCTTGTTATTTCTGTGTTTCATCTTCTTATAATCTTCTTTCACGAGTAGCATTCCTAGATGTCAGAATTGACTATATCATCTATATGTGATTTCTACCCATATTCACTTTTGTTCGCATAGTTGCAAATGTGTTAGGTGTAGAGGTGGCAATTGGATCGGATTCGTGGATTCGTGGATTGGATTGGTGGATCCATGGATCAAATGGATTGGATCCAATGGATTGGTGGATTCATGGATTGGATCAAATGGATTGGTGGATTGATCCATGAATCCAAATGACATCCAAGGTTTGGACCAAAATGTAAAATTTGAAAAGTTTTGGTACTAAAATGTCATGATGAATAATTTTAGGTACCAAAATGTAATTTTCCAATGATATTTTTCGTATAAAAATATAAATTTTAGGTACCAAAATGTAAAATATAAAAAATATAGGTACCAAATCGTAATTTGCCATTTGGATCCATGGATTGATCCATGAATCCACCAATCCAATTGGATTTGGATCAAATGGATTGGATTTAAATAGATTGGATTAGGTGGATAATTTGGTGGATGGATTGGATTGGATTCATGGATTTGGATCCTAATTGCCACCTCTAGTTAGGTGCATGTTTGCCAAAGCTAGTGCTGGCAACTAGTAGATTTGTTTGATGTACTCAAGTTGTTTGCTTTATTTTGATTATATTTGCTAGCGATCTACATTGTGCACGTTGGCTGAATGAGTAATAGGGTGGTTGGTATGCATGCTGCTGTGAACCCATAAACATTGATTCATGGTTTCTTGTTCTTGCAGAGGATGGTGGAGCAGAATAGCTTGAAACGGTGCTCATGAGTTGCTTGTGAGGGTTGTGATTTGATAATTTTGAAGTTTGTAGGCTGCTGGAAAGAAAAGACAGCTACCATTTGGCCAGTGATGACTTTATATGAAGTCATGAAATAAATATACATTTGACATTGAACTTTTCCTTTATTGCTTTGATTTTCTACTGCTCTGCAAACCAAGTGGCTGGCTACCAAGGGAAAACATTACTGTTTTTCATATTTTGGCTTCTGTTTACTTCCATGCTTACCTTTGTGATGAATTTGGAAGTTAGGTTGTACATTTTGGTTATGCCAAGTCATTCTAAACTAGGGAGAATGGATGTCTTATCTACTACTTTATTAATAATAATGTGGGAATTGTATTCATCCATCAAAAGAGGAACACTTCAACAACATACATGGATAATCATTCATTATAGCACAAATTCTCTATACTTTGATCTTGCCTGTTTTCCCCCCTCTTTCCATTTCGGTGTTAGATTTATTGGTTGTTCTCACTTATGGTCAAATAAGCTCTTTCTTTGTACCCTAATTTTGGGAGAGGAGGGTTTTGATTTTCTCTCGTGGCGAGTTTCAACCACTTGAATTCTGTGTATTTATTGTTTTTTTTTCCCTATAATATGAATTGAGGTTTTCAAAATAAAATCTAAGATATCATCTAGCTTTAAACCAGAATCATATCGAACGTATGGGATGATTTTTTTTATCGAGATAGTAAAGGGTAATTTCATCTTTGAGTGAGTGTGGTTTCCTCTGGCTCGTCTCTTCCTCTCTTCGATTCCTCCTCCTCTAGCACCGAGTACACGTCAACATGGAGTGTTTGTTTCAGTGACACATATGCGTAGTAATCATGCAAGATTTCAATTTTGTTACGTTCTAGAGCCATCAACTAAAAGTAGTGTACCTAAGGCCATTCTCCCACTACAACATAAATATTGACGTCAAAGATCTTGTTGAATTCACTATGACCTCTCCTCACTTTGTGGATTCAAATTGTTGGATTAACGATTTCTTCTATTAGATTCTTTTGTGAGTACGTCATGCCCCATTTGTGAGAGGTATAGGAGGCCAAGGAATAGTAAGAATTAAGAAATGTCTTGGAAAGCTTGTTTATGCGGAAAATAAGACATTATTGAGGAGATAAACGAAAGTGCGAATATTAATAATAATTTGTCTCTCCTTTAGACAGTAACATTAGTCCATTAAGTTTTAGACCCTATTATGGTGCATTTGATTATAATTCCAGTTCATAATATATTACGAGCGTATTAAATATATTGTCTTCTTAAGGTTCTTTATTTTCAACAAATAGCTAGAAATTATGCAAAATAGTGAACGAAAATATTTTTTTTTTAATTCAACGAAAAAAATATATATTTCTTTAAGTTTTACAATTTTTGGATGATTATTTGTTTGCAAACTTTTTCCCCTTGCATCGGATTATCTTTGCAATTGGACTATTTGAGAGGGAGAGTGTGGAAAGACTACACTCAGTAATAATTTAACAACAGCAACTAGCTTATTACCCGGCCCGTTGGCCGGATTACTGTATGTTACCCACTTGTGGAATGGGAGAGAAAGCAAGTGAGAGTGAAGGGATTGGGATTCCACTTGATTAGGACCGACCCACTAATCCAATTCTTCCCGACCCGCCCCAACCTACAGGGTCAGAAAGAGTCAATAAGAAAATACGAACGGGGAGGATTAGTCATATATCTTGACTCTTCAGAAGTGGGTCAAACAGGATCAAGGTTGGGTGAGGGCAATTTTTAGCGCTAAGCAGAGTTCTGGGTTGAATACCTTTACTTAGGCCTAGAAATTGGTGCTGATGCAGACTGCAGTTTTTATTATACCATCATCAATCATCATTGAATTAGTCCTGGGCATCCCTCCCCGTTGTCGGTCTGAATTCTAATGATGGCTTCATTCCTTGCACCAGCCATATCAGCGAGTTGCCATCTCGAGCATGATTTGCCTATGTACAAATAATACAATTAGAGTATGAAAATGAATTCAATGAAAAGGAAAAGAGAATTCTATCACATGCCAATAAATACACACATAATAGTTGAAGCTAAGTGAAAGTCATTACTCGCACATCAATTCTAAAAAATTACAGACTAAACATTGGCTAGAATGGCACTGAAACTACCAAGAATCATGGACGAAACAACTTGTCAAATTAAATAATCCTTATACTGAAACTACCTTCTAACTTGAAATAAGACATGATCACAGTTCATAGCTCTCTTCTCACTATGAATTGGTTGCAGCTCGTCCTTATCACTGCCTCTCAAGCTCAATTCAAATAGAATAGAGACCGTTATGTAAGATAACCATATTCTTACTGATCATAATTCCTTTCTTCACTCCATTTTTGTCGGAGAAAAGAGTTATCCCCCTCTCCTGCATTTCCCTTTCCCCCTCTCTTCCCCCTCTTCTTCACAAACCGATCCCTAAACCAGCAACAACAACACAAAAATAGCCTTCGCCTCTCCCGTCTCCATCTATTGAACGCGTTGGTGGCAAGACAGAACTGCAGAAGCAAAATTTTCTAAAATCAAACTAAATTTTTTGAAGCAGACTCAACCACGTAAAAAGAGTAAAGCAATAATGCAGTAGAACCCTAAATTTAACTACAATCAAGCACATATCAGCAAGATTTTCGATTTGTCTGAGAGTTAACTACACGGAGAGAACAATTGATGCATAATTGAAATGCTCCAAGCAAGTTGAAGGCAAACCATAACTTTAGAATTTGGTCATTATAATAACCTTCAAGTATTGATGCTTCTAAGAACTATCATGTCCAACCCCCACTTATACAACTACGTAGCCATAGTAATTAGTTGTATAATGAGAAATATTACAAAAAAAACTACATAAACAACCAATATAAGTAAATATTTAAACTAACAACTAATAAAACTTAAAATCTCTCTATTGGTATAAATGTATCTATTAGTAACTACTATGCAATCGAGTATATATGATTTTTAGGCACTGAATAAGAAAAGTATAGATGGCTCACAAATGAAGACGTAGCAACTGAAGGTAGCACACAAAAACCAAAAATAGAAAAAGAGAAGAAAAAAGGCGAGAAAAAGTCAAACAAAGAAAAAGCCCACATAGGAATACCTCGCTAGCTTTAGGGACTCTCTGCCACAACAAACAACCTTCTTAAAAATCTAACACCCTGAGACATCAAACAAACCTCCCACGACACTAATGTATGACATTCCTATTGTCCAATAGGTTTGCCCAATTTAGACTTCTAAATAAATGGACTTTTCACCATTAAACCAAAACTCACAATCATTAACAGTTAATGCAAAGACATACATTTCTGAGGCCAATCACAACATTTAAGCATAATTTTTAGTTGAAAAGAACAACTAAGTATTTAGCTAAATGATATAGTAGAATGGACACAATCTGCTACCTACTAATGATATAAACGTGTACCGATACCATCGTTGTATCCTGACTTGCCATTTGCAACAGGCACTTTGAAAGACAGCTGCATTTTAGAGAATAAACACCCATAAGGGCGTTACGAAACCAAGCTTAATCCAAAATCTTCATATTCCACTTCGAAGACTCCATTTTCAAAAATAAGAGAGTTTAACATGTCAAATCACTCATTTGAAAAATCTCAAACAACTATTAATCAATGCAATATAATGGCACGTTCCAAATTATGTACTTGTAGGAATAATCCCAAATAATTATCAATTAATGCCCCAACTACCTAATGTGCAGAATAGCCCTGGAGCTGTGCTGTTGTTTGCGTTGGTCTACCTTCAAACATAACATAGTTGCATCACGAACCAAAGCAATTAAGCAAAAATCTTCATATTCCAAGTAGAATGACTCAATTCAATTTGGCCAACGCTTTATACATATTGTTTACCCCTGGACCTGTTGCACTTGCGCCTTCAGATCTTCGTGAACACAATACAATTGCGGAGAGGAGGCTGTCAACGGAATAAAAATTGTTAATTAAGTGAATCACCATACAACTAAACAAACGCGCTCTTCTTGATTAGCTATCAAAATAGTGGGGGTCGCTACAATCCATCGGTTGCTCCCTCTGCGCCTAAGTTGTAGATATTAGGTTTCAGTGAGAACTTTAAGTACATGAGGAGATATTTTGTAGTGGAGGAGATGACCCGGCGAGTAGAATAGGAAGATTTGGAGAGGCTGCGATGGGCAAAGCAGTTAAAATCGAGATTTATCGAAAACTGGGGTAAAATCAAAATCGTATAATCGAATCGTAAAATCGTAGGATTTTAAGTACCATATAGAACATAGCATATAAGAATATTAATAAGGCAAATTATTAATATCACAAAGACACATAGCATTTAAAATGATAATTCAGAAGGTTTTTTTTCATAAGATAATTCTCAAGATTAATGTTCCAAAATTACTATTTTAATTGTTATTTAATGTGTAACTCAAAATAATTCATGATGAAGGGATATAGTTCATGGGTTTGGCTCTTATTTTCATGTTATGTTTAGGTTGTTTAACTCAAAGTAATATTTCGACATCGTCTACTAAGTATGATTTAAAACTAAAAATAATTGAACTCCAATAAAATAAGTAATGTTAGTGGCTTGGTACAAATATATTCATTAATAAATTAATTAGTTAATAATGATGTTAGTTCTTACATACTTCCAATATTAGGACAGGTGTTTTACCAATAAGTTAAATAGGGTGAAGGGAAAGAGATTAACCGAACCCTAATTTGGTTATTTTTATTATTTTTGAATATTTTTCTAATAGAAAAATATCTGAGAAGATTCCATTGCCCTTTCCGCTGAAACAGTTATACTTATTTTAAATTGGCTCAAACCACCTATTTTGTTCTCTTACGATCAAAATCCCAATTTCGGTACTATTTTACGATTTTAACAATTTTAGTCCCGATTTTAAACGATTTTAAGGTCCACCGATTTTATAGTAAAATCAAGATCGGAATCCCTAAGTAAAATCCTAAAATCCTACGATTTTACGATCAAAATCCCGAATTTGACTACATTGGCGATGGGTGCACGATTAGTGGGCCAAATAACAGTTTGTGCCCGTTTAAATGAAAACATTTTTTACTTTCGTGCTCAACAGACCGACCGCACTGGCATCTTCTAAATTTACCCCTAAAAAATTGCTCTGTACGCATCAAATTTGAAATGGAATCCCTCTTTTCTCATTTTACATTTCACATTTATATGATGTGTAGATTGTGATGAGTGTAGATGTAGACCTGTCATTGTCCTACAAATTCATTAACACACCAAAAAGTGGTGAAATGAGCCACCCTATTAAACACAATCTTGTATAATGATCATTGGATCCAATCATGCCAGATTATGAAGAAGTTTAAAATGTAGCGGTTATCCCGACTAAAACATTAAAAGAACCAGTCTCATATAGTTTGCACAAAGATATAATTTCTCCATAGTAATTCTGAAAAATAATATTAATTTAAGAAGTCGATATTGCTTCTACATGTTTAATATTGCAATTCGATATGCAATATTCGAACCAGTGATATTTGGGCTGCAATTTTAGGGTTATTGTATATTTATAAAATAGATAGAAATTTAAATTAAGTATTAAACTACAACTAAAATAATCAAATTATTAAAACACCAAATAAGTACTTACGGGAGATTCAATGGCCAACTAATCGTTAAAAAAGTCATATGATTTTCATAATTTAGGTTCGTGTATGTTTGAATTTAAATAGATACAATAAATATACTTAGTGTGATTGGTTATGATCCTTGCTTGCCTTTAAAGAGACCAAGGTTCAAATCCTAGTGCATGCCTTTTTTATAAATAAATAAATAAGAAAATAAGCAATTGTGAAGACCAAAATGTCCTTCCTATAATCACTCTCGTTGCAGGAAATTTGAAATGGAGCAACAGTTTTCATCATTCGACTTTTATTTATTATCTAGATAAGGAATATAATTTGTGGCTTTATCAAACAATTTGTTACTCAATAATGATAATTTTCACTCACAATTAGCTATAACTGTTATCACATATTACCAGCTTATTACCCGGCCCGTTGGCCGGATTACGGTATGTTACCCACTTGTGGAATGGGAGAGAAAGCAAGTGAGAGTGAAGGGATTGGGATTCCACTTGATTAGGACCGACCCACTAATCCGATTCTTCCAGACCCGCCCCAACCTAAAGGATCAGAAAGAGTCAATAAGAAAATACGAACGGAGAGGATTAGTCATATATCTTGACTCTTCAGAAGTGGGTCAAACAGGATCAAGGTTGGGTGAGGGCAATTTTTAGCGCTAAGCAGAGTTCTGGGTTGAATAACTTTACTTAGGCCTAGAAATTGGTGCTGATGTAGACTGCAGTTTTTATTATACCATCATCAATCATCATTGAATTAGTCCTGGGCATCCCTCCCCGTTGTCGGTCTGAATTCTAATGATGGCTTCATTCCTTGCACCAGCCATATCAGCGAGTTGTCATCTCGAGCATGATTTGCCTATGTACAAATGATACAATTAGAGTATGAAACTGAATTCAAAGAAAAGGAAAAGAGAATTCTATCACATGCCAATAAATACACACATAATAGTTGAAGCTAAGTGAAAGTCATTACTCGCACATCAATTCTCAAAAATTACAGACTAAACAATGGCTAGAATGGCACTGAAACTACCAAGAATCATGGACGAAACAACTTGTCAAATTAAATAATCCTTATACTGAAACTACCTTCTAACTTGAAATAAGACATGATCACAGTTCATAGCACTCGTATAACTATGAATTGGTTGCAGCTCGTATAACTAAATTTTTTGAAGGAGACTCAACCACGAAAAAAGAGTAAAGCAACAATGCTAATAGTTCAGATGGTTGGCTTTGATGTTATACGTTGCTTTTGTTATGGTCTCCAGTATATCAACTGCAATAGAGATGTTTCCTCCAATCATCTTTAGTGCACGATTTAGAAGTAAGTCCTCTTGTTTGTGTCAAACGGAAACATTCATGGGTTCTTAACTCCCTTGCTAGTGTAAATGCAACAGCAACAACAAAGAAGTTTGACAACACAGCAAGCACCCAGGCAAAATGATACAATGCAGTAGGTAATATGTGTCTCAAAGATTTTGAGTTATTAAAGTTCATGTTAAAAATAAACATGAATTAAAATGGATTATTCTATTAAGCAAACATCCCCTCTAATCATACAAAGATCAGATATCCAATTCACAAACAATTAAGCCATAAAAAATCATCACACATCCACCACCTTTGATTGCCTAAATTTGGTTTTTCGCAAAGTTATGGACTCTTAAGGGTAACGTTCATGGGTAGTCTGTTTCATAACTCTAGAGAGCACAGTAAGCAGCCACCAGCCAGACACAGTGCGGTAGCCGAATATGATTCTCAATTCACAATTTCTCACCACCGGAAGTAAGAACATACCAAAATAAACGTAGCGTTCATGGGTGGTCTGTTTCATAGCACTACTACACAATTTGTTAAAAAAGAAAGAAAGGTATTTAGCATCACGGCGGAACAACTTTTACAGGCCAACAACGACAACATGCTGCAACCACCAGAACTGGTATCACAACTCATAGGGAAAATCAAAAGATTTACTCTCAAATTAAGTAGTTACAACATCGAGCAATCGTCAAGCACATACACCATCACAAAAGTCACGGAACCTGATTCACAAAGCATTCAAACATTTGAGGACATTTCTGCAAAGGTACAACTTATATGTCTTTTTTCCAAGCCATTTTCATCAATATGCTAATAAATTTGCAATGCATAAAACAAACGGGCCAAAACTTGAAATTCAGCCTGTTTGACCGACCCATGTCAAATTCTAATTATTCTTTACTTTTAAACTTTCTATTTGAAAATAAAAATAGTGAAAGAAAAGAGACGACTACAATTCGCCATTTGCACATAACTTATTCGGGAATAAAACCATAGAAATTCAAAAGGAACTGAAAATATTTAGGATCGTTTTAATGTTTAAAATAACCAAATAGATCTTTATGTTTAGTTTTTTACTAACAAATACCAAACGATTCCCTATAAAATACACTATAATTTGATCATTATGATGTCAAATAATTATAAAATATATATTTAAAATGATAAAAATTGGACTAATTGGGTTGGTCGAGGTTAAACCATTGAATAAATTTAAAATACATTATATTTTAGCCACTAAGATATAAAATAATAGCATAATATATATTATGCCAGAGAAAATAGTTTGTTTTAGAATGTCAAACCAATGATGTTCATTTGTTTTACTTGATGGCCAAATCCCATGTAGGTCAGGCCCATTCAACTCTTTTTATTTTATGGTTAGCGGTTAGCCCATTAGATACCATGTGTCGCAACCGCCCCTGCGGATCGGGGGATCCGTCGCGTCACGCTCGGAGTCGCCATCGGTCTTATTTGTGGTGGATCGAACACCCATTTCCAGTTTTGAATTTTTTGTTAAAACCAGAATTCTGGTCTGCGAATTTTAGATCATTCTAGGTTCGGGAGTACGGTTACGTGTGGAGAAGTGTATTCACACCCCACAACGCCCCAAATGGGAACTACTTAAACCGATAAGTTTTTTAAAGGTTGAGTGTTTCATTATTCATAGCTTATTTACATATTATTGCATTCAATTAAGTATTTTGTTACTACAATTTGAGCATACATCTATTGATGTAAAATCTCAAAAGCGAAGAAAGAGTTTTTTAATTAGTTGGACTCGAACCTATTGGTTGCCTACGTACCCGAGTAATCGGGATCAAAGTCCACGTAGTTCGTTTATGTTGAAGGATTGAATATGAAAAACCTTAAACGTTCTATTGATCGTGTTAAGGTTTTATATTGAGTTTTCTTTTAGAAGATAATTTTTATATGGTGATTTAGTTATTGAATTATTGATGATTTTGATGAATTTGGTGATACGATTGTCACGTTCTATTGAACACGACTTCTCGTGTTAGGGATTTTTCGTAAAATAAATATATATATGTAGACAAATATTCAAAAATAGAGTCAATCTTTTTTAGTAGGTTAAATATTAAGTCGTTAATTGGGATTGCTACGGAATTCTAATAATTAACAAGTAAGTTAAGCATTAAGTTGATTTACTCCAAAATTGATTGAGATTAATATGCACATTGGGATAGCATAAATGGTCTGAAGTGGTGTTTGTTGTGTATTTAGTCGATCCTTGGGTCAACGATTCAAAAGCCGGAAAGGATTAGGAATAATATTTTGGTGATTTTTTCGTTTTTCTGTGGACCGAGTGGCAACGGGTAAGTATAGACTAATTAGAGGGGGCATTTTAGTCATTTAGGAGGCTCGGGCATGTAAACTAATTTTAGCCTAATGAAACCCAAACTCATTTAGCACCAGCCGGCAGCCGCCCTCGTTCTCACTACGCTCTCGAAAGTAGAAACCCATATCAGAAAAAAACACAAACGACCTTATCCTCTCTTCTCAGTTCTCTCCTGTTCCTCACCTCACCTCTCATCTCGATCTGCTTCTCTCCCTCTTTTTTATCTCTTCTGGTGCCGACGTGAAGTAATCATCGGAGATAGACCGAGATAGTGGCATTGTGGGCGATTGACGCCGACAATGATGGTCAGAGGTAGGGTTTTGGGTTTTGCATGTCGATTTAGGGGAGTTATGGGGTCGGATTGCGGTTTGATCGAGTGTTTCAGTTCTAATGCATGTTTTTGTTTGTGTTTTGATTCGGATTTTTTTTGGGCCTGATCGAGGCGGGAATGGGAAGTAGCTCTCGGCAGAGAGGGGCGATGGAGGAGCAAGGGAAACAGAGGCCGGACGGCGACTTACGGTGATTGATCAGCGAGGACGGCCGGTGCCATCTTCGGCGACGTCGGGAACGACGGCGTCAACGACGATCAGGGGTAAGTGATGGTTTTGGATTGCATGTCTGGTTTTTGAGGTTTTTGTTGTTTTGGGATTGATTGTTGTTTAGTTTTGATTTCAGGGTTGTCTTTCGGTCAAGGGAAGGGAAAACGAGGATCCCCGCCGGTCAGAGACTTACCGGCGATGGACGCGGCAGTGAGGGTAAGACGGGTTTTTTCTTGCATGTCGTATTTGGGGGTTCTTTTGGCGATTTCGATTTATTTGGTGATTCGATCTTTTCGGGTTTGGGGTTCTGACTATGTTTTATTATCTCTGGGGTTTTGGTTCTGGTTTTGGTCGAAGGAAATGGAAGAAAGGGACTCGGCGGCGCTATTATAGGATCTCGCCGGCGACGAAGATGACGACGGCAGGGTGGTATCCCTGTGGTAAGTTTTTTAGGTTCTACTGAATCTTGTTTTGCTTTAGATTTCTGGGTTTGGATTTCTGATTTGCTTCTTTTTGGGTTTTGATTTTATGGCCTCGGAAGCTATAGGAAAAGGCGAGTACCGAGATTGCACCGCCGCCGAGGACAGTAACGCCGGTGACAGGATGAGGTGAGGGCTCGTTTTATGCCTTTGATTTCGACTCTACTTGAAGGGGTCTGACTTCTATCCTAAGTTGATGTGGGTAGGAGTTCTCAAGGTTGGAAATGAATGCTATTTGTGCATTAGAAAATGATGTTTGGTATGTTCTTTAGCTATTATTTTGGTATGCTGAGTTTTAATGTTTGATTGTTTTAGGTTTATGATTTGGAAACCCAGATTTGTGTTAAAATGACAATAGTTCGTAAACCTGATAGCTACCTAAAGTCACTACTATTGCGTGAGATCTTTAGGAGCTTTGTGTCATTTCTCATGAATGATTTCGATTCTTACAATGTTGGGCTGATGTAGGTATAAACTTTGGGATTGATTAAGTTGTCAAATTAGTGGTTTTTATGATGTATGTAAATCTGCAATCTTTGTGCTCGTGGTGCTTGAACCTGGGAGTCTGTTTTGTGGTGTTCATAGTAATTTTCGGATTTTGAAGTTTATGGCTTGAAAAATCATATGGAAATCTTGTGTTTAACTGGAATTTTGTGCGAATATGGTATCTTTCAAATCTGAGATTTCTATAAGTTTATTGTAGCTTATGTGTTTTTATGTTAGCTTAGTTGTATGTGTGGTGGAAAGCTAAGTAAAACTACTAAAACGAAACACATATAGGAAACGTGTAGCTTCTAACATGTGATATGATTGATCAATGGAAATACTGATAAGTGGAAACAATGAAGTAGATGACAAAAGCTAATATATAGGTATAGAAAGAACTATAATGAACTTGTAAAGAAAGCAAGCAAAAATCCGATTTGTTTGTTTATTTTGTTATCATGGTGGTGAGATTAACCATCTTATAATTTGGTTGGAGTTAATTTTAGCTGGATTGCTTTTAGAGATCTAAGTCGATTTGTACAGCTTGGATTAAGCATTATATGGATACTGGATGATGATTTATGATTTTTAGTGACTACCAACCTTTTTGACCTTTTTTGTTGTTTGGGTGATGATTCTCCCTCTCCTTGATTCTCTGAGCTTCTTTGTCCGCTACCTCCTTTGTGCTTTTGCTGATGTTGGCGGCAGGGGAGGATGTTTGTGGTGAGGTTTTTTTTGTTGTCCTTTTTGGATTTGTTTTTGGCTTCTGTTTGTGTGTGTGGTGTATCGGCTAAGAGTAGAAGGAAGTAGAATGAGATTGTCTTATTGCTATCTCTTTTCCTTGTGTATGTTTTGTGTGTTGCTAAAAGAAAGAAGAAGAAATGAGTGGAAGTGGGATTTTGCAGAGTTTTGTTCTCTCTGTTCTGCTCTGTTTCTGTTGGGGTTAAGAGGGTGTCCCTGTTTCTGCAGACTTATGTTAAGAAGAAGTTGTCTCTTTATGGTGGGCTTGTGGCTGGAAAAAGAAGGTGAAAGAAGTGGAAGAGGGTTTCAGGCTGTGGCTGTGTGTTTTGGAAGGGTAGGAGTTTGGGAATGATCAAGAAATGAAGAAGAAGAAGAGAGGGAGTCTGCAGGGGGTGGTTTTTGCAGAGTTTGGTTTCAGAGAAGCCTCCTCGTTGTAAGTGCCCAAAGGGCTCTTTTTATAGAAAGAGGCTGCTTAGGCAGCAAGCAAGCTACAATACCCAATTTGGTCTGACCGGGTTTGGGTCATTGGTTGGACCATGCTTGGGTTTTGAGTTCGATTGGTCATGGGTTAGGTCAGAACAGGTCAACGGATCAGTTTGGCCAGCTTTGACTTTTGTTGACAGTTGACTCCTTGGTTGGGCTTTGACTTGAGCCCAATCTCTTTTATTTATACAATTTTAAAGGTCATTTATGTAACAACTTTGTAGTAATGTATTTGTACATGTAAATGGAATTTATTTTAATAAGATTGTTATTTTATTTCTTTATCTTTAATGTAATGATGTTCCAAAGTTGAGTCCAATCCTCACTAGACCCACCGTCTTAAGAAAATTGTCTTAAGAAAATGATCAAACTCATACGATAGCAAAATGAAGTCCATGTCTCGCTCGTCTAATCAAAGCAAAAAAAAAATCAACTCTCATCATCGAATTGTATCGATCAAGATTTGCTATTGCTTAATCTCGTATATTGCTTAATCTCGTCAAGTTATGGCGACCACTACCAATCTCGAGCACTATCAATATGTTTTAGCCTGAAAATCATTTAAGACTTGCTATTGCAAATCTTCAATAAAAACTAAATTTTATTTAAGTAAAAAGGTTTTAGCCCGGACAAAAAGTGGTGTCTACAGTTGCCCCCCTTTGTATATCTCTTGGTATTTGAGAGGTATACAAAGTTATCTTAAAACACTATTTTTTGCCGGTTTAGATATTGTCAAAAGCTATACAAAGTATCAATCAGTTTAAGCAACAGTATAGCTTGTTTGTTCCCATGCGGTATAGCAAAAATGACATGCTTACTCTCATGGCGGTATGGCTTGGTTTAGAGTATGGACTTGTTTAGTTTTTTTTTTCATGGTGGTAGAGCCTGATTTGGGTTTTGTTAACATGGTGGTTCAACCTAGTTGGGATTCGCGGTCCCATGGCGGTATAGCGTGATCTTGGTCTATGTTGCCCCCATGGCGTTATAGCCTGATTTGGGTTTGGTTTGTCCCTTGGCGATATAGCCTAGTTTGAGTTTTGTTGTTTCCATGACAGAATAGGTTGATTTGGATTTTCTGGCCCCGGTATATCCTAGTTTGGGTGTGCTTCTTGTGGCGGTATAGCCTGATTTGTGTTTTTATCCATGGCGGTATAGCCTGATTTTGCTTTTTGTATGGCGGTATAGCCTGCTTTTTTTGTATGGTGGTATAGCGTGCTTTGATTTTCGTATGTCGGTATAACCTGCTTTTGTTTTTTTGTATAGTGTTTGTGTGGCGGTAAAGCCCATGCTATTTTTTTTGTATGGCTGTATAGCCTGTGTTGGTTTTCTTGCGGTCGAGTGGCGGTATAGCCTGAACTGGTTTTATCTTGTTCCTATGGCGGTATAGCCTGATTTGGTTATCTTGTTCCCATGGCAGTATAGCCTGAACGGGGTTTTTGTTCGTGGCGATATAGCCTGATTTGAATGTTTTCGTGGCAGTATAGCTTATTTGATCATGTGTATCATGGTGGTAAAATTCACGAGGATATGTGAAAGTTTAACTTGATCACGAGTGGTGTAGAGTTTTCTGCTTGATATGAGGTATTGAATCAAGCAATTGGCATAGTCTTAGGTAGATCTTAGGTATGTGACAAACTTGATATTGGTAAAGATTTGAATTTGACTTCACCATGATGTGCAAATGCAAGGTATTTTGTGATATGATATGATGCAATGTTGTGATGAGATATGTTGGAAGGGTACATCTACTTTAAATGAATTTTGAGAATGAATGATATTTAATTTGGCTTTGAATTTTTTGAGATGATGCCATATGATGAGTTTGAAGTGCATCGAGAGTGATGCCATTCGATGCGTGTGAAGTGCATTCGAAAAAGATTGTATGATGAGTTATAGGATGATGTCTCGAGGGTATGCAAAAGAAAGAGTATAATCCCTCATCATGGTCTTGATGTTTTTTCATGGATTCTCTTAAATCGATCATCCACAAGGAAAATATGTCATTCCCTTTTAGTAAACTTGAGGCTTGGTTGTGCTCGCGATGGAGTAGAGTGGTTGCAGCCGATGAGTACTTCCTTTCTTTGGTGCGTGTCATC
Source organism: Linum tenue (assembly GCA_946122785.1). Lineage (NCBI taxonomy): Eukaryota > Viridiplantae > Streptophyta > Magnoliopsida > Malpighiales > Linaceae > Linum > Linum tenue. Next base: position 4,959,281 of record CAMGYJ010000011.1, on the reverse strand, counting down.
ATCTCGAGGTACTGGGCTTGCCATCTAGTTTGTCCTCTTTTATATACTCAGTGAGCACAAGGCATGACATTTCTGGGAGTTGGTGAAAGGTTGATCCTCTACTTTGTCCACCTTGGACACTAGTGTTTGAGTGGCTGATGTGTTAGCCATGTGATTTTCTTATTCATGAGATGTTCTTGGTAGGTTGATGTTGCAGGAGGTTTTTGTAGCATGGTGGTATCACAATAGTGTGCTCATTTAGTTTAATTGATCTTCTTGCCATGTGAGCATGTCGTGCTTGGCTAAGAGGATTGTTTTATCTCGGGGTATTGTCTTGTTGATGTCGGTTTTCTAGACATGCTTGATTGATTTCACCGAGAGGTATGATGTACAAAATATTTTGTTGAAGGATAGTTTGATTGATAGGTTGGGTAGCTTGAACGGAATGATTCAGAATATCTGAGATTTCCCCATTTACTCGTGAGTTGATGGACTTGGAGAACCACTTCATGGGTATTTGAACTGCTTCTACTCTGGGTCTTCTCACCTTGCCCCCGTAGATATGTTACTTGTTTTCCTCTTTTCGGAACAAAATGTGACTTTTACCAATCTTGACTTAAGATGAATGCGACAAAGTTTGGAAATTCTCATTTGAGAAAGTATGATGAGAACCTGACTTTAGAAATCAAAGCCTTGCTTGAGGGAAGTGTGTGCAACATGAGAAAAAGATTTCTTGTGTGGTTATTGTCACCATGTTTAAAAATTCGTTATTTTCGGAAGTCAAGCCATGAGAATATCCACAAGCCCTCACTCTCATTCTCACGCTCAATTTCGCTCACACTCATTCCTATGGGTGCTTCGAGTATACGACACTTTGGCTACTATCAAGATTCTTGTCACCAAGTTGATGGACAAATGTGTCGGAGGTATAAGTTGCTGATCATGGAGATTTCATGTAATCTCTGTGCTGTCTCGTCACGTGAGTTCTGGAACTTTTCTGGAAGGTGACCCTTGTATGTCAGAGTCATTTGAGTTTTGGAAAGCTGAATTTTCTCGAATGAATGATGGATAAATGAGTCTCACATTCCTCATCGTCTAAGTTTCCTGTTGAGGGATTCTGACTTGCCCCCAAAGTATGAAGCTGGTTGATCGATATATGAGGGATGACTCAAGTTGCCCCCTTGTCTAGAAATTTTAGTTTTGAGGGGTAAGCTCGATTAGGGAAGTAATTGAGATAATCTGAGTAGAAATTAGATTATGGAAATATTCTAATTCGTTGTGGTCCTTGTTATCCCTTGAAAGGATGGATAAATGAGGTATTGGTATGATGCAGACTTCAACTTCTCATCGGGTCTCGAGATGATGAATGCCGAAGACCTTTGTGTGGCAGTCATGATTGCCACGTCTTATTATCACGGGGGTTCTTGTTTGACTTGAAAGTGTTGGATGTTGAAGATAATCATGGGTTGTACTTGAGCTTAAGTCAATATTCTTGTATTGGAAACCCTTCTCATTAAGGGTTTCTCAGGATATTTTCTGAGACATTGTACTCTTGTGACCATATCGATGGTAAGCTCGAACTCAACCTTTTGATCCTTTTAGCAAAGGTGGCCAGTAACTTTTACTCGTGACGAGTTTGAGTTATTATGACTTCACGTGCTCGTATAGGGGTATCTAACGTGTAAGTCCCGCGAGCTTTTCCTGTTTTTTAATTCTTTTACTTGCCATTTTGGCCGTTTTTGCCCTTTTTTTCGTGGGACCTACTTGTCATACCCCCACACATGATGCAATTTCAGGGCTTCTTTTTTGTGCACCAACTTCAAAGAATTAGGAAATCTGTTGACTTCTTGTTAGATAGGCGAATTGGTCTTTTCCTTCTTGAAGAAGATATTCATTACTCAATTGATGATGTGGGTTGTCAATCGAATCGTTCAACCTCTCCAATCTTCAAGCCACGAGGGCTTTGTTAGAACTTGGTTATTATGATATCGACATTTGGTTTCTTGTGAGTCTTGCTTTGAAGGAGAAGATCGGTTATGGTGTGACAAGCTTCTACAAGTAGCGTAGTGTCGTATCCCCGTTGCACCCTTCAACTATTTAACTCACATAATTTGTGGACACCAGTGGGGTGCTTATACTCTCAACTATAGTAATGTGTGCACACTCTCAACATTAGTGGGTGGTTCAAATTTTGGACACCAGTAGGGTGTTTATAATCACTCGACACCAGTGGAGTGCTTATTGTTGCTTAATATGAACATCTCATGGCTTCAACACATGAAATACATTTTTATGGTTCCCATTTTTAGTGAAAACAAGGTGATCTTAAAGTTTTTGGAAAAGATGCTCATCATTTTGAAAGGAGAAGGACCATTGATGTAAACATCTAAATCAAGATTGGTAGCAATCACACAATGTTCCAAATAGGTGGCAATGCAAATGACCTTTTATTTTTCAATATGGAAGCAAAGGTTGATACATTGGTTTAATATGGTAAAGTATCTCGGGATTTATTTGACTATGAGTCCACATTATCCTCGAATTAAACCCTGCCTCATAGCGTGCCTACTGACTTCCATGATTTGGCAGTGCTTTATTGTTGAGGTATTGTCTGGCTGATGTCGATTTTTCTCCAAACTTTCTGACAAAACTCATGAATATGCCAACGTGCTATTTCACTTTTTCAAGAAGGTTCCACCCTCTTTTGAAGTTATCAAGTTTCTTCTGGAATGACTCCATAACAAGCACAACCTTGAATCTGATCGAGAATTGTGAGGTCTGACTTTCCTTGTGGATGATCAATTTTTTAAAAGATGATCGTGATTTTATAATTGTTAAGATACTCCTAATTGTTAGATGAGATGAATATATGATATTCAAGCTAAATGATATGAATGTGCGTATGCAAGCTAAATTTTTGGTGGATGCATGAATGCTCGCAACATTACCTTCATGATTTATTTTGAATGATTGAATGATGAATTAATGAAAAAATGCTAATGTCATGATTATTGATAAAAATTTTCATAGCATCTAACCACGTCATTCATTAATAACAAATAAAACACAAGTCATTATGTCATAAATAACATGAATCGTAAACACGTCATCCTATTGGGACAACCTAGAAATTCAAAGGGCTTAACGATAATGCTTTAAGGTGGCTTGGCAATTTTTCTGGATCGCTCAAAGTGGCTTCTAGGCTGACTATATGCTGGGTAATGAGTTCTAGAATATTGGTTCCCAAGTTGTATCCGTCTATAGCTCCTTCGAGCTAGCCGAATACCCCAAATCAACCTCGGATTTGAGTTCAACTTGGTTAGAAAGTTTCGCATGACTCCTACTATTGTAAGAGTCATGGTACTCCTTTCAGTTTCTTAAGGTAGAACTCGGGTATAGAGCTTTTTATGCATGAATGCAAAAATTTGAATACGCGATATTATAAATGCGCACACCCACATATTAAAGAAGGTAAGAAAAACTTATCGATTCAGTATATTTAGCTCGGCTCTCAATTTCCCCAGCGGAGTCGCCACTGTCGCAACCGCCCCTGCGGATCGGGGGATCCGTCGCGTCACGCTCGGAGTCGCCATCGGTCTTATTTGTGGTGGATCGAACACCCATTTCCAGTTTTGAATTTTTTGTTAAAACCAGAATTCTGGTCTGCGAATTTTAGATCATTCTAGGTTCGGGAGTACGGTTACGTGTGGAGAAGTGTATTCACACCCCACAACGCCCCAAATGGGAACTACTTAAACCGATAAGTTTTTTAAAGGTTGAGTGTTTCATTATTCATAGCTTATTTACATATTATTGCATTCAATTAAGTATTTTGTTACTACAATTTGAGCATACATCTATTGATGTAAAATCTCAAAAGCGAAGAAAGAGTTTTTTAATTAGTTGGACTCGAACCTATTGGTTGCCTACGTACCCGAGTAATCGGGATCAAAGTCCACGTAGTTCGTTTATGTTGAAGGATTGAATATGAAAAACCTTAAACGTTCTATTGATCGTGTTAAGGTTTTATATTGAGTTTTCTTTTAGAAGATAATTTTTATATGGTGATTTAGTTATTGAATTATTGATGATTTTGATGAATTTGGTGATACGATTGTCACGTTCTATTGAACACGACTTCTCGTGTTAGGGATTTTTCGTAAAATAAATATATATATGTAGACAAATATTCAAAAATAGAGTCAATCTTTTTTAGTAGGTTAAATATTAAGTCGTTAATTGGGATTGCTACGGAATTCTAATAATTAACAAGTAAGTTAAGCATTAAGTTGATTTACTCCAAAATTGATTGAGATTAATATGCACATTGGGATAGCATAAATGGTCTGAAGTGGTGTTTGTTGTGTATTTAGTCGATCCTTGGGTCAACGATTCAAAAGCCGGAAAGGATTAGGAATAATATTTTGGTGATTTTTTCGTTTTTCTGTGGACCGAGTGGCAACGGGTAAGTATAGACTAATTAGAGGGGGCATTTTAGTCATTTAGGAGGCTCGGGCATGTAAACTAATTTTAGCCTAATGAAACCCAAACTCATTTAGCACCAGCCGGCAGCCGCCCTCGTTCTCACTACGCTCTCGAAAGTAGAAACCCATATCAGAAAAAAACACAAACGACCTTATCCTCTCTTCTCAGTTCTCTCCTGTTCCTCACCTCACCTCTCATCTCGATCTGCTTCTCTCCCTCTTTTTTATCTCTTCTGGTGCCGACGTGAAGTAATCATCGGAGATAGACCGAGATAGTGGCATTGTGGGCGATTGACGCCGACAATGATGGTCAGAGGTAGGGTTTTGGGTTTTGCATGTCGATTTAGGGGAGTTATGGGGTCGGATTGCGGTTTGATCGAGTGTTTCAGTTCTAATGCATGTTTTTGTTTGTGTTTTGATTCGGATTTTTTTTGGGCCTGATCGAGGCGGGAATGGGAAGTAGCTCTCGGCAGAGAGGGGCGATGGAGGAGCAAGGGAAACAGAGGCCGGACGGCGACTTACGGTGATTGATCAGCGAGGACGGCCGGTGCCATCTTCGGCGACGTCGGGAACGACGGCGTCAACGACGATCAGGGGTAAGTGATGGTTTTGGATTGCATGTCTGGTTTTTGAGGTTTTTGTTGTTTTGGGATTGATTGTTGTTTAGTTTTGATTTCAGGGTTGTCTTTCGGTCAAGGGAAGGGAAAACGAGGATCCCCGCCGGTCAGAGACTTACCGGCGATGGACGCGGCAGTGAGGGTAAGACGGGTTTTTTCTTGCATGTCGTATTTGGGGGTTCTTTTGGCGATTTCGATTTATTTGGTGATTCGATCTTTTCGGGTTTGGGGTTCTGACTATGTTTTATTATCTCTGGGGTTTTGGTTCTGGTTTTGGTCGAAGGAAATGGAAGAAAGGGACTCGGCGGCGCTATTATAGGATCTCGCCGGCGACGAAGATGACGACGGCAGGGTGGTATCCCTGTGGTAAGTTTTTTAGGTTCTACTGAATCTTGTTTTGCTTTAGATTTCTGGGTTTGGATTTCTGATTTGCTTCTTTTTGGGTTTTGATTTTATGGCCTCGGAAGCTATAGGAAAAGGCGAGTACCGAGACTTGCACCGCCGCCGAGGACAGTAACGCCGGTGACAGGATGAGGTGAGGGCTCGTTTTATGCCTTTGATTTCGACTCTACTTGAAGGGGTCTGACTTCTATCCTAAGTTGATGTGGGTAGGAGTTCTCAAGGTTGGAAATGAATGCTATTTGTGCATTAGAAAATGATGTTTGGTATGTTCTTTAGCTATTATTTTGGTATGCTGAGTTTTAATGTTTGATTGTTTTAGGTTTATGATTTGGAAACCCAGATTTGTGTTAAAATGACAATAGTTCGTAAACCTGATAGCTACCTAAAGTCACTACTATTGCGTGAGATCCTTAGGAGCTTTGTGTCATTTCTCATGAATGATTTCGATTCTTACAATGTTGGGCTGATGTAGGTATAAACTTTGGGATTGATTAAGTTGTCAAATTAGTGGTTTTTATGATGTATGTAAATCTGCAATCTTTGTGCTCGTGGTGCTTGAACCTGGGAGTCTGTTTTGTGGTGTTCATAGTAATTTTCGGATTTTGAAGTTTATGGCTTGAAAAATCATATGGAAATCTTGTGTTTAACTGGAATTTTGTGCGAATATGGTATCTTTCAAATCTGAGATTTCTATAAGTTTATTGTAGCTTATGTGTTTTTATGTTAGCTTAGTTGTATGTGTGGTGGAAAGCTAAGTAAAACTACTAAAACGAAACACATATAGGAAACGTGTAGCTTCTAACATGTGATATGATTGATCAATGGAAATACTGATAAGTGGAAACAATGAAGTAGATGACAAAAGCTAATATATAGGTATAGAAAGAACTATAATGAACTTGTAAAGAAAGCAAGCAAAAATCCGATTTGTTTGTTTATTTTGTTATCATGGTGGTGAGATTAACCATCTTATAATTTGGTTGGAGTTAATTTTAGCTGGATTGCTTTTAGAGATCTAAGTCGATTTGTACAGCTTGGATTAAGCATTATATGGATACTGGATGATGATTTATGATTTTTAGTGACTACCAACCTTTTTGACCTTTTTTGTTGTTTGGGTGATGATTCTCCCTCTCCTTGATTCTCTGAGCTTCTTTGTCCGCTACCTCCTTTGTGCTTTTGCTGATGTTGGCGGCAGGGGAGGATGTTTGTGGTGAGGTTTTTTTTGTTGTCCTTTTTGGATTTGTTTTTGGCTTCTGTTTGTGTGTGTGGTGTATCGGCTAAGAGTAGAAGGAAGTAGAATGAGATTGTCTTATTGCTATCTCTTTTCCTTGTGTATGTTTTGTGTGTTGCTAAAAGAAAGAAGAAGAAATGAGTGGAAGTGGGATTTTGCAGAGTTTTGTTCTCTCTGTTCTGCTCTGTTTCTGTTGGGGTTAAGAGGGTGTCCCTGTTTCTGCAGACTTATGTTAAGAAGAAGTTGTCTCTTTGTGGTGGGCTTGTGGCTGGAAAAAGAAGGTGAAAGAAGTGGAAGAGGGTTTCAGGCTGTGGCTGTGTGTTTTGGAAGGGAAGGAGTTTGGGAATGATCAAGAGATGAAGAAGAAGAAGAGAGGGAGTCTGCAGGGGGTGGTTTTTTGCAGAGTTTGGTTTCAGAGAAGCCTCCTCGTTGTAAGTGCCCAAAGGGCTCTTTTTATAGAAAGAGGCTGCTTAGGCAGCAAGCAAGCTACAATACCCAATTTGGTCTGACCGGGTTTGGGTCATTGGTTGGACCATGCTTGGGTTTTGGGTTCGATTGGTCATGGGTTAGGTCAGAACAGGTCAACGGATCAGTTTGGCCAGCTTTGACTTTTGTTGACAGTTGACTCCTTGGTTGGGCTTTGACTTGAGCCCAATCTCTTTTATTTATACAATTTTAAAGGTCATTTATGTAACAACTTTGTAGTAATGTATTTGTACATGTAAATGGAATTTATTTTAATAAGATTGTTATTTTATTTCTTTATCTTTAATGTAATGATGTTCCAAAGTTGAGTCCAATCCTCACTAGACCCACCGTCTTAAGAAAATTGTCTTAAGAAAATGATCAAACTCATACGATAGCAAAATGAAGTCCATGTCTCGCTCGTCTAATCAAAGCAAAAAAAAAATCAACTCTCATCATCGAATTGTATCGATCAAGATTTGCTATTGCTTAATCTCGTATATTGCTTAATCTCGTCAAGTTATGGCGACCACTACCAATCTCGAGCACTATCAATATGTTTTAGCCTGAAAATCATTTAAGACTTGCTATTGCAAATCTTCAATAAAAACTAAATTTTATTTAAGTAAAAAGGTTTTAGCCCGGACAAAAAGTGGTGTCTACACCATGCATTAGTTTATTGTTAACTTTTTTATTTTTAACAATAAAAAGGAGTATTATTTTTGTCTTTTCATATTTATTTTATCACCACGGAGAAATAAAAGGGTATAAAGAAAAAAAATACTCCTAGACCCGTTTAAATCCGCATGTGTACGGTAAGTTGGCCCGTTCCACAGAGGAAAGAGAAAAAAATTGACACTCTCTATTCTACCCTTCCTACAAACGATCATGGAGCAGGGAATTTGAAATGGGGGAAGAGTTTTTTCCACCTTGCTATTATATGTTTTTAATTTAAAAGAATACAACAAATGTACTTAGTGTGATTGGTTATGATTCTTGTCTTTCTTTAAAATGATCATGGTTCGAATCCCAGTACGTATCTTTTTAATGAATAAAAAAAAGTAATTGTGAAGACCAAAATGTCCTTCCTACTTTCACTCTCGTTGCAGGAAATTTGAAATGGGGCTCCTGTTTTCCCCTTCGGTGTATTATAGTATGTGTAGACTAGCAAGAGAGAATTATATTGGCCTGTTATTGGGAAGGAAAGAAAAAGAAAGAAGCAGAAAGGAAAGGAAGGAAGCGCAACAGACAGAACCGTCGCCCTTGGTTCAATCAGTCATCTTTTATTGTGCGAAAGCCACTAATCACCAGGTAATTCTGCTACTTTCTTCAACTCACACTCCCCAGAATTTCAAATTCTGAAGTTCGAACCTTTTTTCCCTCAATATCGTCAGATCAACAACCTTCCCTTCCTTTTCTCTTACCATAGCAGCAAGCTCTTTCAATTCTCGATCTTGCCTCCGAATTCTGCAGCTCCACTGGGTACGCTTTTCTTCTTCCTTCCTGCTACGCTTTAGTTTCTTCTGTTGGAATGTGGATGCTCATTTTCAGTTTTACTTGGTTCAGTGTCTCTCTGTTCAGCTCCTCAACTGCGGGTGTAACTGATCTTGCTAAAGTTTGCAGTGTTGCAATGTGACCATTCGTTCCATTAATATATATGTTTTCTGTAGGGATCAATCCCCAATTGTCATAATCTCTGTCTTATGTGTTCTCTCTCAGTTGTTGCTAAGATTGTGCTTGCAATTTCCAGAATTGGGTTCCTTCTTACTTATACATTTGCTAATTTAATTAGAAGCCATAGATATCCTTTACTAGGATGAAGTTCAGCTGCAAAGTTTGCATCTTGTTATATGCTACTCTATGTTTATTTATATATAATCAAACTCTTTTTCAGCTGTAAAATCTGAGATATAGATATGCATAGCATCGCGAAGAAAGTAGCAGATCAGTCATTCAAGAAAGCTACTCTCTCCAAGGCAGAATATGGGTCCTTGTTAATTGCATCATTGAAATCCAGACATGGTACCAGGGTCGCTCTCGGTAAGAAACAAATATCAAAGAAGACAGTCACTCGTCCTCCAAGTAAGGTGATCCGGAAAGGTATTAGGTCTAGAAAGTTGGTCCGAGGTAAGAGTGTGCGCAAAGCACTTCATAAAAGGTCCGGAAAGAAGTCAGCACCGTCTACTTCCATATGTTTTGAGTTGAATGACAAGAATGCTAACAAGGAGACTACCAAGAGAAAATTCAAAAGGAGAAGGATAGATGGAAGGCGAATGACTAAGGTAGAGCTAGATGAACCATCACAGTTGCAAAGGAGAACAAGGTATTTAATGATTAAAATGAAGATGGAGCAGAACCTTATAGATGCTTACTGTGGAGAAGGATGGAAAGGCCACAGGTAACAAAGTTTTTCACGTTTCGGTTGATTTTGAGAAACTATAAGATATTAATCTGCTTTTATGAATTTCTCCGAATAAGTATGTAAAATGGGCTTTGATCGATTTGTATGTCTAATTAGTTTCTTAAGTTTGTGAAGAAGCTACTTTTGCCTGATGAAGTTCTTTACTAGAATCAACACTAACCAGACCAACTTAGGTTTGATTCAAATATCATCGACACTGCTATATTTGTTACACCGACTTGGGATATTAAAGGAAAGAAGCAGCAGATATTTCATTAGGCACTTCCTTTTCTTATTTGAGCTTCACCAATGTTTATCTGCCTTAAATCTTTAGCATTGAGTTCTGACACCCTGAAACATACCTAAGAGAAGTCAAAGTTAGGTATGTTTGATTTTGGAATATGCAACTGAAAGAAGCGAGTTTTTGGGGAACTTATGTGTGCTTAACTCTTACAATGTAAATTCTGCTGCAGTCGAGAGAAGATCAGGCCAGAGAAGGAACTACTAAGAGCCAAAAAACAGATCTTGAAGTGCAAACTTGGAATACGGGATGCAATCCGCCAGCTTGATTTGCTTAGTGCAGTTGGATGTATTGAAGACTCAGTTATGGCCCCAGATGGATCAGTATCCCATGAATATGTAAGCATGCATTATCAGTATCACAGATGCTATATTTCTGTTCACAGCCAGGATTATCATAAGTTTCGTGCACTCATGCTTTCTGTTACTTATCATTCTCAGATCTTCTGTGCAAAGTGCAAATCAAATGAAGTAGTCCAAGATAACGACATTATACTCTGTGACGGGACATGCAATTGTGCCTTCCATCAAATGTGCCTTGAACCTCCACTTCACACCGAAAACAGTAATATATCCACCCTCCTATACTGTGTTTTGAATTTGGGCAAAATGACGAAGAGGTTCTCCCTAATGCTTTTGCTCTGTTGGGCGTTTGCAGTACCCCCTGGAGACCAAGGATGGTTCTGCAAGCTTTGCGAACGTAGAATGGAGATCATAGACCTAATGAATGCACACCTTGGGACCGAATACTCAATGAATTGCGAATGGCAGGTTGTTTGAGTGGACAGAAGAATCATGAAAATATCTTTCTTTGGGTTTTTTCTAACTACAATAACGCTTTTTTTTTGTTGTTGTTGCTGAAGTAGGATCTTTTCGAGGAAGATGCAGCAGCTCCTGATGGTGCGAATACTTTAACACTTGAAGAAGAATGGCCTTCAGATGACTCTGAAGATGAAAATTATGATCCAGAAAGGAAGGAAAATAGCATGAGTGGTGCAGGAACGGACAATGATGAGTCGGATAATGCTAGCAGCTCCACTAGCTTGGGTTGGTCTTCAGATGATGAAGCTATTTCTGGATCCAGAAGATGGCATGTCGAGGGAATGGGGTTCAGAAACCAGTCAATATATAGTAGCTTAGATTCTGATGAATCCAGTGATGTTGAAATCATGTGCGGCCGCAGAAAGCGCAGAGCAGTTGATTATCGGAAATTGTATGACGTGAGTATTATAATCTTAAGGATTCTGGTAGAGCCTTTTGCCTTGATATAAATAGGGAATATCCGCAAAGTCCAGAAGGTTTGAAGCTTTCTACTTACTGACATATTCATTTGGACTTCTGCTTGTTCTAGGAAATGTTTGGGAAGGATGCTCCTGTAGCTGACCAACTTAGTGAAGATGAAGACTGGGGTCCTAACAAGAGGAAAAAGAGGGAAAAGGAGTCAGATGCAGCTAGCACGCTTATGACTCTCTATGTAAGTAAAAGACAAAGGAAAAAGGCGGAGACTTTGGAAGGAGAAAAGGAATTTCCTCAAGATTCTCGAGCTCGAAGGGCACTATCTAGAATTCCCCCCAGTGCAGTTGAGGTGCCAACATCTTCATCCCTTGTTTACCTGTTTCCCAGTTCTGATTCTTAGCTTTGCTGAAATGTAATGTCAACATTTTGCGCTTTCTTTCAGAAACTACGTTTAGTTTTTGAGGAAAATGAACTTCCTTGCACAACAGTTAAACAGAAGCTTTCAGAAGAGTTAGGTCTTGAAATGGGAAAGGTATGAACCTAAGTGACAAACCAATGCATTGAAGTTGTGTGTGGATCAGCATTGATGGGTGATACTCAAACTGAGTAGAATAGTGCGTTACTGTTATTTATTCCTTCCCCCATATGATTTTCACGGCTTGGAGTTGCAATTCCAGGTCAGCAAATGGTTCAAGAATGCACGATACCTGGCATTGAGATCCAGAAAGGTGAGTTGGTGCTTGATTTTGCCAACATATGTCCTGTGCTGTAACTTCTGTTGTCAGTTTCGTGTTACTTTTTTCAGTCTCCTGGAAGATTTGTTCAGAGTATTTATTGTTCTTTGGAGCTTACTGGTGATTCTATTTTTTGCCAGAGTCGGACGGACAAAACACCAGAGTGCAGTGATTCCAACCCTAAGATTTCTGGTGAATCAACAGGAAATGAAAATAAGAGTGGAGGCGCTGAAATTTCAGATGTCGAAACTGAACCTGGGTTACATACAACGAGGACTTCAAAAGATGTGCTCCCAAAGAAGAAGCTATTATCTAATTGCATGCTGAAGGAACCTGATCCAACAGAAGTTTCCCTTGAATCAAAGGCGGGAAATAGTGAGGTAAATGGGAAGAAGCATTTTAGCAAATATGATCTAGGGCATCACAATATAAGAAACACTGGAATCAAGCTGCTAGCTTTCTGTAACCATTGTTTTCTCGGTGTGTAACGATTAAAAGAACATTCAATTTCCCTGTTCCATACAGATAGAAGTCCAAAAGTGTGATGATCCGAGCTTGAAGACTCTGCCAGAAGAGAAATCAAGTGTAGGGAAGAAGCATTCCGACTCAAATTTTCCAGAGTCTCCATTTCATGAACTGGCTGAGAGTGAGATGGAAAGACTTTGTAGAGCCAAAGACACCATAGACAACATGAGGGAGTTTCTGGTGAGTCTGCCGATCAGCAAACGTAGGAGGTCCAAGACCCATGTTCTTCAAGAAAGAGTGGTTTATGTGCCTACTGCCGAGCTAAAGGAGAAGATTATGACAATTGGATAAACTCAGCTTAGCCTTTGCAGATAGCACTTTTTTCTCTATCGACAGCTAGGCATTGAAGGTTGAAGTTTAGAAATTTACCAAATTTATTAAAGTTATCAGTAGGATAGCAGTTTGAGATGCTCACTAACCAGTTGTAACATTTTTTACCAAGCATCCTGCATTTTGGGATATTTTTTAGGTCAGCATATATGAAGGCATTGTCAAGGCTTTTTCTAAACCTCTGTTAGTCTATGTTGTGTGTTGTGTATATAATGAAGTGGAAGTTATTGCAATAAACAGAGAAATTCTGCTCAAACTAGTGATAACCATTATACATTACTTTCAGGCACCCAAGACCCGAGACTTAAAGCAACAGAAATATCAGAAATGCATGTTGTTGATGTCCATCTCTTCCAACACTCACTACTTCCAGTTCTTATTGCCTGTAACCTTATCTAAATGCATGCAAAGTTGCTGGTTCATCAGTTCAAGCACATCTATGACAGCCTAAAAAATGGCAGGAACTTCTTTATATCAGTTCAAAAGAGAGAGAAGCGTATCTGCAGAGTCTGCCACTTGAGCAAATGACTATGCATAATAGGTCAAACAAGAAATGGCCAAACAATTGGAGTATGATTATTTCCTTAAGCTAGATATTGACATTACATGCGGAATGCACCAATAACTGCCCAATATCTGCATACTTGATTCAAGGCTTCAAGCTGATACTTCATGAGGCATCCTCGGGCTATCCAAATTCAGTCCCAACTGCAATTTTTTCGGAGTTCAGCGCTTCAATCAGCATTCTCATGATAGTCATCACATGGATGAACATCTGCACCACAAAACTTGAACTACTTGCAGTCTTGCACCCCTTCGCACATCTGATCCTTCCCTTGGAGACAATTAGAACAAGTCCCCACGTTTAGAAGGCTTGCTATGTTTCAGATCCTATATAAGGGTGTCCTTTCTGAGTTCTACACAACTTAAGGCGAGTATACTGCTAATTGGAATTACTTATTAGCTAAAACCAGACCACAACCCTCCAGTGAATTAGTCAAGATGAATGAATTCCTTTTGAAAGACTCAACAAAGTCGTTGAGATCACTGCAGCCAACATTCATTACATAACTATGAAACTATGACTTCTCTCAGCAAGGACTGCGCTTAAACAGAAGATACTAGAGTTACACTGTCTAATTCTGGAAAAACAATAACTGACCTATATGAAAAGCAATAGAGAAAGATATAGAGGTACATGAGAAATTGATGTTCATTCCATCGGAAGAAGATACATGAGAAACATGGAAAGCAAAAGACACTTATATCCATTGAAGAAATCGACCAACAAAGTTACTACATGTTAAACTATCATATCTGGTATTCTATTTATCTTCAATCCAGCTAAAAAGGTGACAAAAGAAGAAGCAAAATGGTTCCTTGCATACAAAGGACAGGCATTCTGACCACACTTTCCCTTGTGATTGACAAAATCAGACTTGATACATACTACAAAACTGGACCTGACCAGTCTGGAACTTCAGCTTGAAACCTTTTACCAATACGAGCATGGCTAGCATATGGCTCATCATCACTCAGCATCAAGTCAATAGGAGACGGTCCGCTTGCAGACACAGATCTCAAAGATCCCTTCACTCCATCAATAATATAAGCACATTCAGCAGCTTCCTTCCACACCTTCGGTTTCTTCTTCGTCAAACATGAATGGCAAAACCACTCATCTACAGGAACTACACTTATCCTAGGATTGATGCAAGATAAGTGAAATGCCGCCTCACAATCATCACAAAGCAGCATCCTGTTTGTGGAATCTGAACGAGAACAAACCCTGCACCGCCTACAACCCATGCCACCAATTCCTATCCTGGGACCAGAAGCCCTACAAGGCAAAACTTCTTTGATCACTCCATGCCTTACAAGAATTGAAAGGCATATATCCCTCCCAGATGCAGATGAAGAAGAACTCTCAGCTGTATCATCTTCCCCTTCTTTACTTAGCCATGCCGAATTGAAGTCCACATTTGATCTTGATGGTGAGCAAGAGCAGCTATCATTGACACTATGACTAAGGGAAGAACGGAAAGAGTTCTTCCCTCTTTTCACCTTCCTTCTATTGTAGACAAGCATAGAGGATGGTTGGGTAACCTTCCTTCTTTTGTAGACAAGGGTAGGTTCTGTAATCTTAGATACATTAGCCATGGGTGATGCTTGTAAGAGCTTCCTTCTTTTGTAGCAAAGCATAGGCGCCGTAATCTCCGAGACATCGGTGCTGGTTGATGGCTGCCAAAGCTTCCTTCGTTTGCAGACATGGATAGGCGCAGACACATTGGTGTTGTCTGATAGTTGGGGAAGCTTCCTTCTCTTATACACATGCATAGGCGCTGTAATCTCAGATACATTGGTGCTGCTTGATGGTTGGGGAAGCTTCCTTCTCTTATACACATGAACAGGCGCTGTAATCTCAGAGGCATTGGCGATGGTTGATGGTTGAGAAAGCTTCCTTTTCTCGTAGACAAGCATAGGCGCTGTGATCCCAGATAAATTGGTGAAGATCGATGGTCGCTGTTGTTGGGTTGAATCCTCTTCGTTCGATTGTCCTGTTGATTCGTGCAGCTTGTTTGGGGAAATTACCATGGCGATTTAGGGCAGAACTAATTCACAGAAGCGGCAGGCAATCCCATTCACGAACAATCAAAGACCCGCTGGGAAAAGTAAGCTCAGAATCAAAGCTGAAGGGGGTGTTTTCACAGAATCGGAAATCCCAATCAGTTCATGGAATTCCGGGAATTGGGTTTTGAACAGCGAGTGAGAAAGATTCGTCTCTTTGGGTTTATTGACAGATAAATTAGATGAGAAACAGGAAACGTTACCGGCACGAGTTTTGATTGGTTGAAGTATAAGCAGCGAAAGCAAGTAGTTTACTATCCAGTCGGCGTTCTGCCGGCGCCGGCGGTCATGACTGGCGGGCGGAGCTTTGATCCCGTGGCCCTCAATTCTGTTTCTTCTGTTCCCCCATATTTGATTTGGGGAAAAGAAAACCTAATAAGCGAATTGTGATGACACGCGGGAATGGGGAATTTGGAACGGGGTATATAGGATACTCTTGGCGCGAATACCAACCTTGGTCCACTAATTACCTGACTAAACACTAATCAATAAACTAAATGCTCTCCCCGCATCGGCTAATGCATCAGTGAACTTAATTACTCAGCTTTGATCACAGAAAGTGCATCACATCAATAAGCTAGCAACGGAAATTTTAATTATGTGTCATACACAAATTAATGGTTAACATAAAGATATAACTCCGAGTCTTCGACATTAAACATAAGTCTGTGGCTGTCGACGAATATAAAATTGTGCGAATCTAATTATCAACAAATAATCTTCAAGAAGGAATGGGCAAATGGATTATACTTATAACTTATAAGGCATTTATGTTTTTTTTTCCTCCTGTCAAGCAGAGGCTGCATATGTAGCTGCATTTGTGGGTTTTGTATGAACAATGGATCATCTCAATTAATCTTCAACAAATTAACATGAGGGATTAGGGAAGGCTGGTGTGGAATGGGCCCAACCCCAAAACTGGCCTGGCACAGCAAACAAGCCCGGCAGCCTGAGCCCTTAACAAAGGCTTTAAACCCATAAAAATGGATCTAACAAAGTATGGAAAATAATCATACAAATTAATTAATAGAACAAGTGATGAACAACATTTGTTTATTTCTTGGCCTAGCTATTAGCTAAGCATAACAATAATATTCCCCTCTCCCTCTTCCCCCATCATTTCTCTCTCTCTCTCTCTCCCACTCTCTTGTGTAATGACAAGCTCAACTTTCATATCTCATATACTCTCAAGTTTTGAAATGATATTATCGAATCAGATACTTCCGGAACAAAATTGCAAGAACAAAAAATATATAAAAAGTGATGATTGATGGAGATAATATTATTATTACGAAAGTTATTTAAAGATGTGATGGGTGTTATAGTTCGTCGTCGTTCTGGCTACTACTGCTAGGGCTACTACTTCTCTCGCTTCTGATAGAGTTTGACCTTCTCACAAATCGGCCCTACACAACAAAACACAAGAATGCCATTAGTTAATAAGGATTCGTACCATAATCACATTTTGTACAATTTATTAACAAGCTATCAACAACCCTAAATAATGATATAACCACAATCAATGATCAGATACAACAAGTCCATAATCATTAATTAATGACAGATACAAGGATCCATGGAGAAAAAAGAGAGATGGGCAGGAGAATTCTCAAAGAAAGAAAAGGGAATGAAATGGTGGTTGAATTATTTAAGAAGTGGGGAAATTGGTAGTTAATGAATTAGATAGAAGAAGAAAAAGGGTGAGCGAATAATAATGGTACGAAAAGAGATGTGATTGTTTGTGCATAATAGTGTAACCTCATGTACTAAAATATCATCTTTTTCAAAGATATTAATAGATGAAAACATTCAATTTACTTGTAATTCAAATCGTATAATTGTATTGAAAAATAAATTTGCTTGCTAGTGCATAATAGCATACCCTAATGTACTAAAATACCATCTATCATCAAATGTACTTTAATAGTTGAAAAATACTCAGCTTACTTGTAATTGAAGTCGTTTATCGACCTACCTTCATTCTGGGGCGTTGATCGGCATTAACTTTGCGAACTTGATAGCGGATCTTCTTGAAGAACAACCGGCTCCGACGTTTTTCCTTGTATCTCAACACACTCGCTTCCCTGATTCCATCGTTCACTCCACCATCCAGTGAAAATAAGTCGATTTGCGCCACTTTAGTCTGCATCTCCACATATAACAACAATAACACAAAAATTAGAGTCATTAAGCCACTGAGTCAATCCACAAATGTATCATTGTTACCTAACAAAACCAACATTGTACAATGTGTGGGCCTTTGGTGATGAATTCAATAATTCATCAAGTCGTCACCACATTGGCACATTTTGATATTAAATAGATTTATGTTATGTCCCATATTGCTCACATCAGTCCCTCCTCGATCTCCTCTTCATTTTTATTTATGTTAACGTCATGGCTAGTCAATTAATTAATTTATAATGCTTGCGTTGTCAATTATCTAATTATTTACACAAATAATTACTTCCCCAATATATTTTTGTCCTCCTCTCATCGTGATTTCAGTTAATGTATTAACATGCCCCCCACCAAACCAATTTTTCATGGTTATTAAATTAACCAAACCGACAAGTTTATCACACGTGTTTATAACCAAAGAATTGGACATTCGTTTGAAATTTAGTTAATTACCCACTACTTTCATTTTTCAACCACTTTAATCCCAACAAAAGGGTAAAAGGATAAAAAGAAGAAAGCTCGTATCTTTGTTGTAAAATTAAAGTACCATTTCTTCAAAGCTCAAACAAAACAAAACAAAACTAAAAAAAAAAACAGAGAATAAAAAGAAAAGTAGGTCATCCTTTCATTTGGGCATTGGCTTAGTGGGGGGAAAAATCAATTTGTGAATTAGACAACCCAAAGGAATTTGATTTAACATAATTAAACTAGGCAAATGTAACACAAGAGTAGTAAGTAGAGTACACTTATAATTAAATAATTATAGTGTGTCATTTTAAAAAAGCTAAGCTAATTGTTTATTGAAATTAGAAAGAGAGAAGGCGAAAAGAAAAAGCGCAAAAAGGAGGGTAAAACTATTCATTTATTCCCCGCCGGCGGGAGAGGAGGAGATGAGAAACGTACGGAAACATCATTTCCGTCCAAATCCTCCGGGAACGGCGACCCTTTCCCCGACCACGCCTTCAAAACCTCATCGTAGTTCAAATTCAGCAGCAACCCAGATTTCCCAGCCTTGGATTTCTCCTCTTCTTCCCTCAAAATTGCAGCTTTCGATTCATTCTCTTCCAATTTCTCCACTTTCTTCTTCTTCTTGCTACTACTACTGCTGCTTTTCTTCTTCTCCCCGGAACCAGGAAGACTCTGTTTCACCGTCGCCTTGCCGTTGCTTTCCGCGCCGCCGGGAAGGACATCGAAGCTGGAGCTCGACCGGCGGTTGGTGGAGTTGAGCCTGGGAGAGATTTGGAGGACATCGACCACCGGGTAGCTCCACCAATCGTCCACCCTCCTAAACGCCCTGATTCCTCCCCTGTTTCTGCTGGCAGGGGCGCCATTGCCGACCCACTGGTGGAAATTCCGGCTGGAAAAACCGGGAGGGTACCCGTAAACGAAGCCCGGAATTTGGCTCTGATTGACCGATTCCCCTACGCTGCTGCTGCTCACCACACTCAGATTCCCCATAATGGAATCGATCCCTCCTTCCTCGATTTCTTCGTCGAGAATCGACTCCGCGTCGAATTCGTCCTCATCGTACCCTCCTCCGCCGCCGCCGCCGCACAATTCCTTCCAATCGGCGACGCTGCTGCTCTGGCACGAATTGTCCCGCGAGCTCACCTCCGTCGTGGCCGCCGATTTGGGGTCCTTGGATTTCTCCCGAATTGGGAAAAACAGCAATTCGGAGGAATCGAGGGGGAGAGGGGAGAAAGGCTTGGATGTGGGGACGGCTGCGGCGGGGAAGATTTTGGGGTAGGCAGTGGAGAGCAAGGCAGCGGCCTCGTTGTAAGTCTGATTGGGGCGCTTGCGAGGTGTACGAGGCTTTCTAGTGGAGATTGCTAAGGGGGAATTGCTAGATTCCGAGAGGGTTGAAGATGGGGAAGAAGAGGTTGTCTGGGAAGTTCTGGAGGAAGTCGATTTCACGATTTCCAGGTCGAATCCTCCATAGGCTCTGCCGCCTCCGCCACTCAAACAGGGGGAAGACATTCTTGTTGCAAGGAAAGAAGAACAGGGGAAGGTTTTACTCGGCCAGGAGGGGGAAAAAAGGAGCAGACTTTCAGTGAGTGAAAGAAGCAAAAGAACAATTACCAAAACCCTAAACCCTGTAGGGGGGAAAGGGGAGAAAAGCCAAAATCTTTCAGTGGGGAGGAATATTTTATTGGGTGGAAGAAACTAGAGGAAGAGTAGAACCAAATAGGATACAGCCGGAGGAAGTGTAGAAAAGGTAGGGAGGAAAACGGCAAAAACCACTCAAAACCCCTGAAGAAAAAAGCTTCATTTCTACCTAACAGGAACAAAAATTGGAAAGCTTGCAAAACATGGTACGTCTGGGAATGGAAAACCCAAAAACCCTTGGGAAAACCCCAGGCGATGAAGTGAAGCTGAATGAGGAAAGGAGGGGGGATTTTTTGGCAGAGGAAGTCTACCCAAAGACAGAGAAGAAGAAGAAGAAGAAGAGGTCACGGGCAGAGAAGAAGAGGAGAAGGCCGTTAAAAAGTTGGGACAGTGGGGAGAGTGAAGATATAAGAGGCAGGGGACAGAAACATAGCCTTCTCTCTCGCCCTCTTCTCCCCAAGGCCAAGGATGAGCTGAGTGGGCTTTGCCTTTGCCAGCCAGCGGAGCCGGGAAAGCTGTGAAGGCCTGCGAGTGAGAGAAAGGGGGATGGTGGGAAAATGGGAACAGAGGAAAAGACAAGCGTTGTTTGCAGAGGTGGGGCCTTCGTTGTGTTTTGGCCTCTAATTATCATCTCTCGTTTGAGCCAATTCAACGGAGGGATATTGCTTGGCTGTAGATTGGGTAGCAACTAGCAAGGTGAATGTTATTTAGTAATTTTATTTTTTTTGGGCAGTAAGACATCATCAAAGGCACAAATTATATTAGCATAAATGTTGTCGGATTACACCATAAGCAAGTTAATATCTTTAGTTTTGGGTGGCTCACCTCAAATTGATGTGTGTCAAAAGGATAGGAGTGTCTTTCATTAGCTAGAACATCGGTGACAAAATTATATTTTTATATATGTAAGAGATTAACACCTTCTACTCCCAGTTCAAATAAAATCAATTTGTTGCGTTATGAGTCCATACATATGTTCATTTTCTCTGCAATTCTTCATCGTCACGGGGGTTGTGGAATCCAAGTAAATATGGACTTTTATGTATCCTCTTTGCCAAGCCAAAGTATATCCTCTTGTAATCGAGAAAATCTCTCATAAATAAAATTATTATTAGGACGACTAAAGAGTTAAGATTTGATGGTCATTCATGTCACTATATTCAAATTTCTTGATTTCTTAGAATGAGTATATCTTCAGTAGCACTAGACAATCACGTCTGACTTAATTCATCCCGTAATGGGTTGAATCAGGAGCGGACCTAGGTTAGGCCTATCCTTGTCAATTGACAAACCTTGTTCCAATTTTGAGACAAAAATTCTTTGTAAATTTTTATTTTAATGATGGTAGTATTTGAACTCAAGACTATTTGACATCCTTGATGATTTTAGGGTTAATACCTTATTTTGGCCCGAACTATGACCATATAATCAACTTTGGCCCGTGGTTTCAGAAATTAACATCCTGGCCTTAACTATGCAGCATATAGACTCAATTGGCCCGACACATAGTTTGACCGTCAATTTGGACGGTCAACTCCGTTGACCGTTAGTCAACACGCCACGTCATTGCCTAGTCAACCTAAAAATCATTAAAAAAATGCAAATTTCAAATTATTTTTCTAATTTTTCTAATTTATTATTAAATTAACCAAAAATAAATTATAAAAAACATAAAATAAATTTGATTTTTTATTTTTTGGATAATTTGAAAAATGATAAATTTTATAAATTAACCAAAAATTATCAAATTATTTTATATTTTTAAAACTTCCCACCAAAATATAATTTATATCATAAATTTTAAATTTATAAAATTTAATTTGATAATTTTTGATTAATTTATAAAATTTATCATTTTCAAATATCACAAAAAAATTATTTTATATTTTTAGAATTTTATTTTTTGGTTAATTGTAAAATGATAAATAATAGAAATTAGGAAAATAATTTAAATTTAAATTTTTTTAATAAATTTTAGGCTGACTAGGCAATGACATGGCATGTTGACTAACGGTCAACGGAGTTGACCGTCCAAATTGATGGTCAAACTATGTGTCAGGCCAATTGAGTCTATATGCTGCATAGTTGAGGCCAGGATGTTAATTTCTGAAACCACGGGCCAAAGTTGATTATATGGTCATAGTTCGGGCCAAAATAAGGTATTAACCCATGATTTTATTACATAATTGAATACTCTTGATGTAATTTCTTGGTCCATCACTGGGTCGAATAATTATTGTACATAAGGGCACAGGCCATTAAGAATGACAAAGTTTTAAAATGCACAGTGTCTCAAATGGACCAATGGTGTATTTGAATGTACGATTTAAGGTGTAGATGTATGGTTGCTTGTAAGAATCTTCTTTTAATGATAAATAACGATTATCAAATTATGAAACTAGGATATAAAGATTGATTTTCAATTGTACACAAACC
Organism: Linum tenue; assembly: GCA_946122785.1. Classification (NCBI taxonomy): domain Eukaryota; kingdom Viridiplantae; phylum Streptophyta; class Magnoliopsida; order Malpighiales; family Linaceae; genus Linum; species Linum tenue. The sequence goes on along the minus strand of CAMGYJ010000011.1, from coordinate 4,937,223 downwards.
ATACCATAAACTTTGGTCCCCTTCTGAGTTCATCCAACCTAGCCCATTGCAGAGTTCATAAACTTGAACTTCAAACTTCATCTAACATTTGCAAATGACATTACAATAAGGAGTGAAATAAAAAGTTGGTGGTTGATGGATGGGCAAGGGATGGAATGGGCATATGAGTTGTTCTTGTTCTTGTTTGGTGGATTTTATCCAAAATCTCGCCAAGGGAAAAAGAAAATCTCAGGATGAAAACCCTTCTCACCCCCTCTCTCTCTTATCTCTTTCTCTCACATTCCATAAGAAGGAAGTACTTTGAGGCAAAAGTTTCTTATCTGCTGAGTTGGCGGGATCCCATTGGGTGGTCTGGATTTCCAGGGCCCTACAAGAGAGGGTTGTGTCTTTTACTTGAAGGGGTTAAGAAGACGAGGATCGATCACGTGTATCAAGGCAAGTGAACCAAAAGACGAAGAATGATTGGGGAGGAGCGGTTTTTGGTGTCTTATTGGGCAGTCTGACTTTGTGTGGCAGATTGCGCCTCTACGTTCCCCTAATTACATTCATTGGCTTGTGATTAGACATACCCTACTCATCCAAAACTTATATTGCCAAATCCCACCACAATCTACCATAACCATGCATACTACCTCTTAACTCCCTCTATTTTGATACACTTTCGTGCTTGCACCTCTAAGATCCAACCCTGAGCTTTCATCTTCATTCTTGAAGTTGGATACCTCAAAACAACTAGAATTTCAGTGGAAAACCGGTTGTTGGCCTACCATAGTTCGAGTTATTAAGATTAATTTGTTTTCAATATGCATTTGAAGCTCAAATAATCGAAAGGTTGTATGTTCAAATGTTGGTAATCCTCATAATTTTTTTTATCCACAGTCATCCTCATAGTATTGGTGCTTGATGTAACTTGTAAATTGAGTGTTAGACATGCACAAATCGATTTGGAGTCCAACGAGTAATAAAGGGAACACTATAACTTGAACCATATGGTATATAGTACGGTGTTTATTACCTCATCCTTCAACTTTGATTTGGTATGTTCCAATGTTAGATCTCTACCAATAGTCAAATACGAATAAAAGCATAATTTCTCTCGTTTATTGTTTGTGAAAATACTAACGGTGAGAGAATTAATTAATAATTTTGATTAAAGATAGAATACCGTAGTTTCAACCTATTGATGTGTCCAGTATGAATGATTATATAAGGAATTGATGTGCACACCGCCATTATAACATATGGGTAGCTAAATGCATTCTTGCAAAGAGTATTGATGTTCGATGATGATGATGATCGTGGTGTGTTTATTGCTAATCACCTACATGGATCCAACCTAAGCTCATCTCTTTTCTTTATTCTCCTATTTATTTACCTCTTTAATTTCGAAAAAGAAAATACTCGAGAAGAAGAAATTATAGTTGTGGCAGTGGCACCACTTTCTTTTTTTTCTGAACTCTGAATTGAGATATTTCCCACAAATATCTTTTGGAAGTGGAAGAGAACATCGGTAACTTGAACCGAAAAAAATGTTTGTGTCCCCTTTCCCTCCCCTCCCTTGTAAATATCTCATATGGTTCCAAAACATAATTCAAATAAATAACGATTGATACACATCCTCTACCTCAAACGAAATTATTGCAAAGCCACGGTTCCCATATGTACCACGTACTTGACTACTAGTGCTCCTTTTTGTTTTTCTGAGGTCAAGTCGTGTTCGAGATGCCGTAAATAATTAAATTAGTAGTTTGGATAATTCGAATCCAATTTTAGGTGAGAACCCAATCCATTTTCATATTCAATTCTGAGTTATCAACTTATCATGATGATAAGTCCAGTAGTAGATATATATTATAACACCAATCTTATTTGAAGTCACACATAAATCGATTGCATATTTGTGTTTAAATCAATCACTTACATCAAGAGTTACGTTATAAAAAACTTAAACACATGCATGCTTGACCTTTCTTGTACCACAACACGTATAACGTTAACTCACAACATTTTTTTAGATGAATTGAAACTTTTACAGTCAGCCATTTTTTTTTATAACGAGGAGCACTCTCCACGATCACCACCGAGGTGAGAGCATAGTGCTATTAAAGGGTTTATTCTTATGCCCCTAAGAATCGAACCTGAGATTTCGATATCGAAACCAACAAACTTTACGGTTGAACTATCTCTTGGTCGGTGTAATGGGCAGTGAATAGTGATTAAGTTTGTAATAAACAATTTTTATGGTAAAAATGTTTGTAATAATTTGGGTGGTGGTGATTGTGAAGAAGAGTACACCGTAGAGAGCAGAGAGAGAGAGAGAGGGATAAAGTGACAAAGAAGAATGGGAAATCCAGAGAGGACCTTATCTATCTCTTAGGACCGCAGATAATATGTAGTATATACTCACTCGCCTTGCTGGAGACCTTACAGCCCTTGAAAATTTGGATAACATAATATGTAAATGTTACACCATTCACCAACTAGCCTAAAGCTAGCCGGCAACCCACTACTACCATACCACCAAGCAGCAGCCGCAGCAGTACTGACTAGAAATTTCACTCCACACACACACATATATATATGCCAAATCATCATAATCATCTGTGGCCCAGCACAACACAACTTTCTCTGCCCATAATTTCTTGGGTTAAGAAGATCTTGCTCCTCCACCAAAGTCAAAACTAGCTAGAGAGATCCATTAATTAATTTGTCTAGTAATTCCATTAATTATATTTCTATGTGCTCAATTGTCATCTGGTATAATGGCTGATTATCTATAGATGGTTTACAAGTATGATGATTCGTGGGTTCGCAATCCCATCAAATCCAATCACATTAAAACAGTTTTTGCCTCCCCTCCACCTTATCTATCTATAGCTAGATGGTTGGGATGAGTCTAGTGGGTAGGGATGGCAATTTCGACCTGACCCGATTTACCCGACCTGTTTGGCCTGTGTTACCCGCCCTGTAGGCGGGGCGGGGCGAGCATGGGTATCTCTCATCGACCCGACCTGCCCTGACTCGCCTCATTCTCGACCCGTTCTTGCCTAAGTTACATATAATCTTAGTCAAATTACTTAGGATTCTCCTCTTATTACATTATAATAAAGTCGTAATTAAGTGAAAACCTCAATTTCTTCAATAATTTAACTAGATTTTATCATATTATGGTTTCTTTCTTGGTCTTTTAATGGAAATAACTAATATTTCTAATGTTTTTGACATAAATTACATACCCATTGGGTCGACCTGCCCCGATCCGCGCCCCGTAATAAATTACCCGACCTGAACCCGACCTGCCATGGGGTGGGTATGAGTATCGAGATACCCGCTCCGAACCTGCCCATTCCTACTAGTGGGGCTTGTTAGAGGGAACTAATAAATATATTACTGTTCAATGATTGGAAAGTTCATTAGGACTTGGAGGCCCATAGTTTACTTACTACTAGGTCATCCCTTGAATTGATTATAAATTAGCTAGGCAGGTTTTGGAAGGAGAAAACTCAGTGATATGGATTAGTGGTTGTTGTCTCCAATTATGGTAAATCAAGTTAACGAGCACTTCTACTATGCTATATAGCATCGGTGCTATAATGTACAATTTAAAGTTATATCATAATATTAAATGTATAAGTTTAGGTTGTATCACGAAGGAATTTGTGTCATTATGTTATTGTACAATTTTACAATTTGAAGTTGTACCATCAAATAAAAGTACAAGTTCAAGTTGTACCATAACAGAACTTGTACAAAATGTATATGTACAATCTGAAGTTGTACCATAACGTTAAAGGTACAATTTCATATTGTACCATGAAAAAAAAAAAAAATTATAGCACCAATACTATATAGAATTGTAAAATTCCTCCAAGTTCATATGTCACATGTAAGCAAGGTTGTCAAACCGGTTTGTGCCAGTGTGCCGGTTTAGCAAGTGAAATGGTTCGACCGGTGGTACATACCGGTTTGTGCCGGTTCATGCCGGTTAATATTACAAATAATTTACAAATACTCATATTTAAACATGACATTTAACGTCAATACCTAAATATTTGTACTTGAATCCAACAAATAACATCAACATTTAACTTTTTAACACATAAAATAAATAATAAATTACTTTTTATCAATTAAATTCACGAAGATAAAATCATTTTACTTGGAGATTCGTATATCGATCATGCCGGTCATACCGGTGGTGTCATACCGGTTTTATGACCGGTACAGGTTGAACCAGGTTCAACCAGTGGCACGCCGGCCGGCGTGACAACACTGCATGTAAGTAACTCGTCGTTGATGAACAAGGTAAGCATGTAAGTCAACACCTCCACTCCACCAAATATCTATGCATGCACGTATTTAACAGGGAGGGATTACCAAATTAATTACGGTTAAGCACCAAGCTCAACTGGATGTCAAGCATATATAGAATGGTACTGTAGTGTACGTTAGAGTTACTTATTCACATAGTTCATAATATATGTATGACCCGTTCCCACTTCTTAATCAAACGGACAAGCTATATAAGCCTGTTACGTACCAATTATTTATGCACGTAGTTAATATAATAGGTAGGGTTGATGAGATTAGGGGCTTAATTAGGGCTTAAGCGCCAAACGTACGTAACTGGCTCTCTAACAGAGCTGGGCTTGTAATGTACCCATTTAAATCAATCTGACATAGTAACTACAAACAAGCGAAGCTGGGCTTAATATAATCTTGGATTGATTAAGTGATTATCTGGTCAGTTTTACGCTCCAATATCCATTCCCCAACTAATTAGCTAGCCCGTAGTGGTAGCTAGCGAGACCGTGGTGCCCACTTCCAAACAAAATGGGCCTCTTTCTTTCTTTCTTTCCCCTCCATATTAGATATATCTGACATGTTCGGGTCAGGCCGGCCGGGGACCGCTTTCCTTTCCGACCCGGATACGTTGTCAGTTAGTAAGATTACTTGCTTTGTATAGGGGTAAATGACACATTTGGTCACTGAGATTACTAAATCGTGTCATATTTAGTCACTAGAAAAATTTAATATCAATTTTGGTCACTCGAATTACTGACAGAGGTCACATTTGGTCACTCTTCTGTAGCCTCTGTCCAACTCTGGTCACTCGAATTATTGAAAAATGTCACATTTAGTCACTCGTATTACTGAAACATGTCACATTTAGTCACTCTCCCAAAAGTTTCCGTCCAACTACATTAATGGAGTTGGACGGAAACTGACGGGAGAGTGACTAAATTTGACCAGTTTCGGTAATTCGAGTGACCAAAATTGATATTAATCCTTTCTAGTGACTAAACATGACACAATTTAATAATCTCAGTGACCAAATGTGTCATTTACCCGTTTGTATAGTATAGACTATATAGTAATACAACTCTCTCAATGAAATGAAATGAATAGAGCCGTAGCCGTAGGTATGTATGAAAGGTCGAAGAGAGAGAGAGAGACCGATTAAGCATGGGACACATTGCCGAGCCACATACCCTCGTTTCTCTTTTCCTCTATCTTCATCCCCAAAACTGCAGTGTCGTCTGAACCCAAAATAATTATAAAAAAAAAGATAAAATCTCCATATATATGTATCAGAGAACCAGAAAAAGAGAAGAGTAGCGGACCACATCGATCCAGGCAGGAATCAGCTCAGCGCCCATCCCATCAAAAGGTTTTCAAACTACAAGGATAAGCTTAAGCTCTGGCTCTGGCTCTGGCTCTGCTCACCAAAATATTCCCATCCCATGCATACACGTATTTGTCTCCAACCAGGAACAAGGTGCTTCTCTTCTCTCGATCGAGTTGGATCGGATCACGAACTGGGCGGGCCGGGCTTCACTCTCCTGAATATTATATATGACCCAACCTCTCTCATCGGGCCAAGACGAGAAGGCCCAGTGGTCATTATGCTCAGCCCGAGATGAGAACGTTCGTGGTTTTTCTTCGCTAATTACAATACAGTTTATTACTTAATTCCTATCAAGATGATTAGGATTAGCTAACAATATTAATTGCATGCTGGACTGCAAACAGTGGTCATTATGCCAGCTGGACTGCAAACAGAGTATGTACGTGTCCTTTTCGTTCTTGACTAATGGTTTATCCAAAATTAATAAATTATTGGAGGCTAACTGGCATAGTAACAAACTACATGTATTGGTTTGCTTCACACGCTATTATATCCGGGTGGAACCATGCAGATGCAAGCATAGTGATGCTCATAGCCTGCAAACAACTATGGTTAGCCAGGAAAAGGGACCTTCTTCTTAGCATGGGACACAACACAAAGGATATCTATCATTCCAAGATAATTAATTAGCTAGCTAGCTATGTGGCATTCATATCCCTAAATCGTTCATGGAAAAATTATAATTTAAACTCTTTTTTTCTTTTCCACCATATAATAAAATGAGTGAGAGGAGAAAGAAAACAAAATGGGGTGCTTATACTACGAGTGTACATGGCTATTAATTAATGTTACTTTTTTATTTTTATTTTGAAGAAGTTAATTTCAATATTTGGTTATTAGGGAATGGTAAAAATGCATGTTCACTTGACTCGTCTTAAGGTCTTACTATCCAATTTTGATTCGAGTCTCTAACTTCTATTTTATTTTATCGCAACTTATTATCTAAGTCGAACATGACATGTTCACTTGACTCGTCTTTACGTTTTATCGTCCAGTTTTGATTTGAGTCTCCAACTTCTATTTTATCCTAGCTTATTATACTTTCAACCAAACCGGTATATATCCGAATTAGTTACTTTCTTTTATCCAAGTGGGGTTTAGCCTTAAAATTCTAATATTTTAGATGAATTAATGGATAAGGAAAGTGATACTAACTCGTTTATCCCAACAACTCGAGTTGTTGGAAGATGTTCAATTGTTGATCATATATCATTTGCTAACACACCCCTCAAACGAAAGTCAATTATATAGGTTTGAAGTTTGCACAACTGCGAACACCATGTGCTTAACAGAACAGATAAGATCAAGGGAATTCGAGCATAAGACCTCTCAATCACAAAAGTATGATACCAAAGCTAGCTGTCCTCACGAGTGGTTAAATCCATGCACCAATGAGTTGCTTAATTAATTAGCAAGGCCTTCATTGCATATACACAAAATATGAAGAGTATAATTCCTTCTAACAAAGACACATATTATTCATTATTGGCAGCTCGTGATATATACACATCAGCATCATGGCGTACATCATCACATGTATACATCCAAATAGTGATGAAAGATACTTAATATTGTAGCCCTTACAAATATTATCAAATTGATAACAAAATACACTAACTAATAATAATAAAAGGAACAAAGCTCACTGGCATTGCAATTTGCATGCTATATACTTTATTTAATGAGCATGTTTACAAAACATCTTAGTCTTGTATGTAAATGTAATAAGGATCTACCCTATCGTATAGAATTTGATCATTGGTAGTTTGTCTTATTAAAAAAATACACCGTATAATCAAACATTTTACGTTTATGACGAGTATGGAAAGTCTATCTTGTTAGTGAGTGGTTTAAATTCAACATAACTTTATTCCAACAACTCGAGTTATTGGGTCCAACTGGTTTATGACATGGTATCAGAACTGGTTTGACCAAATGGTTGTGTGTTCGAATATCCACGACCCCTAATATTAACAGTTGAATAAAGCACATGGTATCACTCAAATATTGTGGCAGAGCCACATTAAATCCAGTCTTCTTGATCACATGTAGGTAAAATTACATGTAAAATTACAATTTTGAAAAATAGACTAGTTAGTAAGACTCCGTCACCCCATGTTGTAGGTGTGGATCTTGGCACCCAAGATTATCGTAACAGGATGTGATTAAGAACAAAAATAGGGAGAGATTTGACGAAGATTTGGAGAGAAGAAGAGCAAGAAGTGGCCAGCGGCGCGACCGATTTAGAGAGAAGAGAGGAAATTAGGGTTGGGAGATACGTAAACTATTTTTTGATTATTTCTTGACTGACTCCTTAATTGAATGATAAAGTACATTATATAGACTCTGACTCAAAACCTTAAGCGACCTAACATAACAAAATACTAAACTACCCCTTAACACTAATCGTGCCCTCAACACCCCAACTTACCACAAATCCACAACTACCATAATTCAAATCCCTCTTAACCCAACATACAGATTTCTGTTGGCTCTGACATGGCTCTAATACATATCGTATAATGTCTATGAGTTCTATTGCTAAACCCTTTTATTTAGGCTAATTATCAAACCAAATAATTACTAACATGTCGACCCTCTTGGATTCTTTTGTCATATATATTGAAGTCAAGAAGCTTAAAAAGACTAATATACATAATACATGTTATGAATTATAAGCATATAGATTACAGATGAGCCAATTCAAGTTTGAGTGAGGGTTACAAACTTACATATAAGAAATTTAATGTAATTAGAGGCAAAAGGCCAGGTATCTGATAACTTTCAGATATATCAACATCTGTCATTAGCTGTCGGGCACCCTCTTAACACCCTCAAACTGTCCAATTAATTATATGTTTAGTGTGGTAATTAGACGTCCCCGCCACCATTAATTTCCCACTATAATTCCAAATTTCCTACCCACCTCTCCCACCACCATATATGCAATTACCTGTTGGAGTGTTCGATCGGATTTTCTAACCTACACTTCGATATTTTAACTACTGATTACAACTTTTTCCACTATTAATCAGTGTTAAATCATAAAATATAGAGGTTGTCTTTTTTATGCTCATGCATTGCCGCATTGGCAATAAATAGTAAATATAGATGATCATAATATCATCGTGCTAAGATTATATGTTATGTATAAACATGTTTAAGGAAAAATGATTTACCAGTTAATTAAACTAGTGTGCAGTAGCTAGTAACTCAATAATAATAATATTGATCATGTACTCTAAATTCAAACCTCTTATAACCGCATATAATATATAAAAGAATATATGATTTTTTGACGTGGCTCAAACCGCTATATATTAGTACCACATAGATAATATGATACGTAAAAGCAATTTATAGGTATCGAATTAATTTATTCATGATTTTAAAAAGAAATTATACATTTGCATTACCCATGGCGGGCGAAAGGCAGCAGTATAAATACCCATGCACAACAATCATATAATATACTCACAACTTATTTCATTCTAGCTTAATTACTCTTCCAACAAGATAACCATGGCTACTTTGATAAGCACTATAGTGACGATTATGGTAGCTATCGCGACGAGTTGCATGATTATGATGATGATGTTCATCCCCGCTGCCGCCGCCGGGGATTTCAACCGGGATTTCGACATCACGTGGGGGGACGGACGCGCAAAAGTGCTCAACGGCGGCCGCCTCCTCACCCTGTCCCTCGACAAAACCTCCGGCTCCGGCTTCCGGTCCAAGAACCAGTACTTGTTCGGGAAGATCGACATGCAGATAAAGCTCGTCGCCGGTAACTCCGCCGGCACCGTCACCACCTACTACGTAAGTGCTGTTTCCTCAAAACGTACGGTAACCCTCTTCAGCACGTTTTATGACTCTTCCAAGTTTTTTGAGCTGTAAAAGATAATATTATTGTCTCTATACATGACCTTAGCTTCTACAATAATAACTGCACCAAAACTAGCACAAATGAGAAACCGGTGGAGTTGGACCTCGAACCAATTCCGACTGTATCAACTTCGATGAAATGGATCAATGATGGTTTGATTTGTGCTAGTTTTAAAAGGGATGAAAGAACTAATTGATTACTACCATGTATGCTTTGAGATATTTTGTTAACGATGACAAAATGACAGCTATCCTCATTGGGGTCAACACATGACGAAATTGATTTTGAGTTCTTGGGAAATTTAAGTGGAGATCCTTACACCCTCCACACCAACATATTTGCTGAAGGAAAAGGAAATAAGGAGCAACAATTCTACTTGTGGTTCGATCCAACCAAGGGTTTCCACACCTACTCCGTCCTCTGGAATCCTCATACCATCATGTTAGTAGTCATACTTACTTTAGCACGTTCATAATTTCTTGATTGAATGGTAAATCACACTAGTATGAATGTCTATGCAATTACAACCAACATTACCAAGTGCTATATCTATCTTATTGTGGTGGGGAACAGATTTTATGTGGACGGGACGCCAATAAGAGAGTTCAAGAACTTGGAAGCCAAGGGTGTCCCATTCCCAAAGAAGCAGCCGATGTGGGTCTACTCGAGCCTCTGGGACGCCGAGGATTGGGCCACAAGGGGCGGCCTGGTAAAGACCGATTGGAGCCAGGCCCCATTCGTCGCCTCCTACGCCAACTACGAGGCCCAGGCCTGCGTTTGGTCTCCTTCCACGACAACCACCTCTTGCTCCGACTCTTCCAATGCGAACAGTAGCTCGTGGCTCTCCCAATCCTTGGACACCGACGGCCAAGCTAAGATCAAATGGGTTCAGCAGAACTACATGATTTACAACTACTGCACCGATTCCAAACGCTTCCCTCAAGGATTCCCCGTCGAATGTTCCTCCTAATAGCAGATGCAGAGCTTCATCACCGTTACTGCTCATGCTCTCAACTATATATACTATATGTTACAGTTTGCTCTTCTGTAATGGTTTGGGCTGGCAATAAAGGAGGAATCAGATGATGAGTGACTATTGTGTGATAGACACAGACTTAACCAAAAAGGTAATAATAGCCAATGACGAGAGAAATGTGTCCAGTTGAATCATTGGAGTCACGAGACAGAGATCTGAGTCAAATGGTTTTTGAAATTGAAAGAAAAGAACCCCAATCTTCACTATTTAGGCGCAGTGCTGCTATCTCGGTTCATTCCATGCCCTCTTCCTCGCCCCATCGAAGCCGTTATCTGATCACGACCTGCTCCTCTGCCGATCCCCATGCCCATCAGAATCAGATTCATCAGATTCCATGCTACGAGACCGCCTGTGATGTTTACGACGCTTTTCACGCACCGATGAATCAGTATCACTAGACTCTGAATCAGACCTCCTATGGTGTCTATGATGATGATGGTGATTGGTGATTGCTTTTGTGTCGCTTCATGTGGCTTCTTCTCTTGCTTGCATCATCATCACTGTCACTGTATGACTCGGAATCTTCTGAAGAGTCGACTCTCGTCTCATGGGACCTGTGCTTCTTGTGTCTCCTCTTTCTCCTCTCGTACTCTTCTTCCGATTTGCTGTTTTCATCATTGCTCGAGTCAGAGGACCGCCTCCGGTGCTTCCCACTGTTGGATTTCTTGTCCTTTTTATGCTTGGAAGCTGCCTTGAGCTTCCGCTCTCTACGCTCAGCATCAGATTTCGCCTTTGCAGCAGCAGCGGCTTCTAGCTTCTGCTCCCATTGCAGACGGGCTTCTCTCTTCTCCAGGACTCTCCTCTTCTTCTCCTCCACCAACTGGATGAACTTCTTGCAGTCCATTTACGAGTACAAAGACCAGAGCTTATCAACTGCATTTTGTGTATGATGGCCGAGAAGTGTGTCTCACAAAAGAGAAAAGGCACTGTTAGCTACTCGATCATCATGGTTCCCATAAAGAAGAACACTTGAACACGGCCAGGTATCAGTAAATGGAGAGAACATCAAAATTTTGATCGACATGAATTTGATTCAAACATTCTTACCTAATATGCAGGAAAAGGGATGCACAGACCCTTTCAAAACCCTCCCAAATAGCAAGAACTCCAGCTGAGGCAGATCTGCAGAAAATTAAAGCAAAGTCAGAGACAAATACAAACTTGATCGCAAGCAAGGACCATCAACAGTCGTAGTTGGGTATTATGAAGACTAAATTCAGCTATGCAATCGTGCTAACTAACGATCTAATATCAGATCAGATGCGGTTAGGGATGGCAATTTACCTACCCATGGGTAATTTTGCCCAAACCCAAGTAGACCCATTTATTATGGGTAGGGTTTGGGTGATGTGTATATGGGTTTGGGTAAGATATGGATATTATCTAAATGGGTATGGGTTGGATATGGATATCCATTTACTTGAGGATGTTTTAACTACACATGCAAAAATTGGACTTATTTGTAAAACTTGAAAATTTTAGGTACCAAAATGTAAGACCAAAAAAATTTAGGTACCAAAATGCAATTTTCCATCGATACTTTGAGGACTTATATGCAAAAAAAATTAAATTTAGGTACTAAATATGCATATCTATTAAGTTTAGGTACCAAACTGTAATTTGTATTTGGGCATGGGTACAGTCCCAAATCCATTTGTTATAAACCCAACCCAAAGTAAATGGATATGGGTACAAACCCATTAAACTTTACCCATATCCATATATTTGGATTTCATACCCAACCCAATTGGATTGGATAGTAAAATACCCATGGGTATGGGCAAAATTGCCATCCCTAGATGCGGTGAAAAGTTGAAACTATCGATTCAAAAGAGTCGAAGGAACGAACGAACCTACGAAGGCGAGATTCGGGAAGGAGATGGCCGCGCTCGGATTTCGATCTAGGCCAATGAATGACCGGGGCGCGCAACGAGGAAGAGCCCTGATGGAAAGAAAGAAGAATCCGACGAACCTCAACCGGAGGGGAAGAGGAAGGCGAGAGCTGCCGGCGAATAGGGATTTGGTCAGACGGATGGGGAAAGAGAGACGCGGAAAGAAGAAAACCGAGGCAGGTAGGGAACCTTTGGTATCGATTCGTGGAGTTTTCTAGAATGTGAATTTTTTCCTTTCTCCCGCGACGGCAGACGGTCGTTCTGTTTAGTTGGGCTGGGCCTAGTCCATACCACGCGAAAAGTTATGGGCCTGAAGTAACATAAAAATAGACTGAGAGCTCTTACTGCATCGACAGGCCCACTATAAAGCCATAGGCATCCCTTTGGTGGACATTTACGCCAAACGCGGCATGACCTTTGACGGGACACAAGGAAATCAGAAGAGATAGCTTTCTTATCCGCAGAAACGAAGGAAGGAAAGACACTAAACCAGTGGAGGCGCCACAAAAAAAAGCTGTTCGCCGGCCGGAGCTGACAGTAACTGCAAAACAATGGCGCACGCTTCCTCCTTATTCGCTCCTATTTCCTTCCATCTCGCCTCCTCCGCATTCTCTCCGCTCTCCGCCAAGACCAGATTCTCCAGATTTGTAACCGTCGCCGCAATTCCACCCCTCTCCACCGCCACTCCCATGGATCTGCCTCCTCTGGACGAGACAACAATTGCAGTCATCGGCGGCGGCTCCGTCGCCGCACTCGCAGCCGTGCTGTCCTTCACGGATCCGGAGCGTCGGCGCAAGCTCCAAGCCGTGGAAGTCGGCGGCGGCGACAAGGAGGTGGTGAGGGAGTACTTCAACAACTCCGGCTTCCAGCGATGGCGGAAGATCTACGGAGAGACCGACGACGTCAACCGCGTGCAGCGCGACATTCGTCTGGGACACGCGAAGACCGTCGAGAACACGATGGTAATGCTGAAAGAGGAGGGCTCTCTCCAAGGCGTCACCGTCTGCGACGCCGGCTGCGGACTGGGCTCACTCTCGATTCCACTCGCTAGAGAAGGCGCAATCGTCTCCGCCAGCGACATCTCCGCCGCCATGGTCTCCGAGGCCGAGAAGCAGGTCCGTAATTAGCAATTGCTCTAAAAACCCCCAATTTCGGACCTTCCTTCTTTAATTAAGAGCCCATTGATTACGAAATTTGTGATTACAGGCGAAAGAGCAGTTGGGAGGAGGAGATGTTGTAATGCCGAAATTCATGGTGAAGGATCTGGAGAGCTTAGATGGGAAATACGACACGGTGGTATGCCTGGACGTTCTGATTCATTACCCGCAGAGCAAAGCCGACGGGATGATTGCGCATCTGGCGTCGTTGGCCGAGAATCGATTGATATTGAGCTTTGCGCCCAAGACATTCTACTACGATTTGTTGAAGAGAGTTGGGGAGCTGTTTCCAGGGCCATCCAAGGCCACCAGGGCGTATCTGCATTCGGAGGCAGAAGTGGAGGGAGCTTTGAAGAAGGTCGGGTGGAGAATAAGGAAGAGAGGCCTCATCACTACGCAGTTCTACTTTGCCAGGCTCGTCGAAGCCGTCCCTGCGTGAACCGAGCAAAAGGATGGGCGGTGAAGTGAATCCTTCAGCATCCAAGGTTGATCTAAGTTTTCACTTCCCCTGTATTCTTGTAACTAGTACTGGGCCTCGCTCGTTGGCCGACAGAGTTTAATAACTATTTGAATTATATGTATTGAAGATGCATATAATAATTTGTGCTTTTAAAAAAAATAAATATCTAAGGGATCGTTTGGAAGTTGCGATAGTTTTGTTGAGATTGTCATTATATGTATTGTTTACAATGTATCGTTTTTTTTGTTTTTTTAGCAGAAACTATACATGGATTGTTTCTGTGATGTGACGGAAACTATCACTCATTTTGAGTGATTGTTATATCTCAACTTTTAGTTGTGATTGTTGAGATAGTTGAGTTGAGATGGTTTTGTCTAAGCTTTTAGCTGATCCGACATACACAATCACAAATACCAAACGTTGTATTCTACAATGCATCAAATTCGACAATACATGTATAATATTATACATGCATTCTCAACAATACATCTATTTAACAATCGCAACTTCCAAACGACACCTAACTTTGCATAATGTACTAATGATGTAACATAAAGAGGAGGAATGCATGAAGGTTCGTTCACGATAAAAAAATTTCATACAGGAAAAAGCCTAGAAACAAAATAGGTAAATGAAAATTATTATAGGGGCGAGGGATGCATATTTCATAAGAAACATAATGACTTGAAAACTCCCTCGGTACAACATTAACCTGCACCTTTTGGACAAACAAATACATTCTGAACGAGAACTCCTGACCATTTTAAATTTAATTCACTTGCATAGCCATAACTTTCACGATTTTGACAAATATAGCTATTTTTGTGAAACTTGATTGTCAACTTTAACCATTTCTGTTACAAATTATAACATCGTCATAGACGCCGTTAATAACATCTACGTGTCGCTGAGGTGGATGCCACTTGCATGACACGTCATCACCAACTAGACATATTCATGCCACCTAGACGCCATGTCATACGCCACATCATATTAAAAGTAGATTTTTAAACAAAAAATAACTAATTTTACTAAAAAATTAAAATAAAACATTTTAAAAGAAATAAACATTTTATAAGACATATTCTTCCCAAATTCCCCTCCCCTTCTTCACCAGATCCAAATTCATGATTCCTCCCTTCAAACCCTCTCTCTTTCCCCATCAATTATCCTGGGCTATTTCACACTAGTAGCGGCAGGATAAAATTTCCTAGGCTCCTCCGCTAATGATGCTGTCGAATCCCGGCCATGAATGAGAACGACCCTGCTCGCTCTGGATCGTCGAAGCAGCCACCCCTCCCTCCGCACCCACAGCTCCGTCGCCGACCCGAAGTGCAGATCTGGAGCTCCCCCTCGCTGCAAGTCGCCACTCCTTCCTGCCAGCCTGCCACTATAATAAAGAACCCAGTTTCCCCATAAAACCCAGAACCAGCGACATTGGAATCTCAACGAACAAAAAATCGATGCTGGTGTGGGGATGTTGTGGAACCCAGAAACCTAGAACCCACCAAGCATCACCGCAACCCAAAATCCAAAAACTCAAACCGTCCAAGCTCAACGCATTCCCTCCTTCACTCCTCCCTCCCACCGCCGGCGCCACATACCTCTCTCTCCCTGTTAAATGGGTTTCTCTTTCTTGTAATCTTGGCCGGATTGAAGCACCCCAGCCCTCGTCGTCTCGATCCTTGTCGTCACGGAATGCAGTCCGCCTGCGTCGAGTCCTCTGGCTCGCTTGCTTCTGGTCGGCGACGGAGCTGGTCGATGCGGCTGAAGAATTGGCAGCGACGAGAGAAGAAGAGGAAGGGGAAGAAGTCTACAGAGCTTCAATGGAGCTATTGAGGGTGAAAATTCAAACGATTTGGGATTTTTCAATGCGATCTGGTTTCTTGAATCAATTGAGGGAGGAGAGCTTGAAGACACGACAGAATAGAGGTGGGAGGTTGAGAGTTGCGAGGAAGAGGAAGAGGAAAAGCATAAGCGGCGGAAGGGAATAGTAGTTTTTAGGAATTTTCAATTAATTAAAAAAGAATAATTTACATCTAGGCATAGTTTTTTATGAACAATCACCATGTCAGCCAAAATCGTTAGTACAGTCAGTATTTATTACTATTCCGTTAAAGTTATAGACGGAATGACTATATCTGTGTATTTTTCAAAAAGTGGCTATATTTGTCAAAATCGTGAAAGTTATGGCTACGTAGGTGAATTAAAGCTAAACGTAAATATGACAACACCAATGTAAATCTATGGGAGAAACACAAAGTTCTGTTTCGTGAACTTCATTTCTATAAATGGCCAAATGCATTCTTTGTAATATGTGAGGAAATAAAAGCATATACTGAATTTATAAGGTGTACAACTTGTAACCTACACTCCTTAATTTGCATTGGGGTAAGACCATAGCAATCATGACTTTCTATTCACATTTGTTGAGACCTTCATGAGCTTCTCATAGAATGAAGCATGTAGCTCACCAATTCTCAGGGTGGCCTTTAATTAAATAAAACTAAAACCCAAACATTGTTGGTTGACAAATTAATAATTATGATATCAGCGTTTCGCGTGATGAAATTAATTATTCAGCCGAGGTACAAATAACGAAAAGAAGAAACATGAATTGCAGGTAGCTAACTAGCTAAGCAAATAATTAAGTGAATAAACTTAAATTTCAATGCAATTGGACAATGCCAAAAGATGTAAGCTAAATCATGCATTGGCAAGTTGTCTTCAATTAAACATGAATGATAACTCGGAGTTGCTTTCCATGATACTGTTGAAATATAAGTACCATTTTGTAATTATGCCTTAGTTAGGGTTATGGAATCTCTATATATATGTACAACGTACCGTGTAACCTAATTAACGAAGCTAATAATATTGACTTGGAGAGTTACGGCTCTCCCATGGACTAGTCCTGTTGATCAGGGAAACAACGTTAAACTCGGTGTCTTCGTTCTTTGTTTAGATTTGACATGGTATCAGAGCCTTCTGTGACCGAGAGGTCTTGTGTTCAATTCCCGGTGACCCCCATTTGTTAAGCACATGGTATTCTTGTCTTCAGACCTGTGCAAACTTCAAGCCCTTGTGAGTGGCTTTCGTTTGAGGGGGCGTGTTAGTGTTGTGGTATATGGTTGCAAGGTTACTTTTAATAATACTGGTTGTGTGGTACAGGACAAGAGGACGGTGACAGTGATCGGGAAGGGAAGTAAGCATGGCAGAATTTTTGTTCTTGATGAGTTGCAACAGCTGGCTGGACAAGCACGAGATGTTAGTAAAGCTCAAGGAACGGCGGAGGTTGGAGCGACATGCAAGGGCAAAGAGTTAGTTGGTCAGATGTCTAACACTGTGAATTCTGTTGTTGATTTGGATTTTTCTAAGAATGCTTCGGTTTTGAAATTATGGCATTGTCGGTTAGGCCATCCGAATTCGGCCAGATTGTTAACAATGTTTCGTTAGAATTTGCTTCCTGGGAAATTTGATTTTTCTTTTGGTTCTCGGTCTAATTGTGTGAGTTGTATTGAGACCAAGGCGTCTCAACAGTCTTTTTCGATCAGTGATACTGAGTATGATGCTCCGTTTGATCTAGTGCATACAGACCTATGGGGTCCCTCTCCGGTCACTTCTCGCATGGGATTCAAGTATTTTGCTTTATTCATTGATCATAAGACTCACTATACTTTGGTTTTCTTTCTGCGCCGAAATCTGTGATGGTACCCCTTTGGGATCTGCCAAAAATGGACCAGGAAGAAATCCGCCCAAATTGGCCGTGGATGGACTTAATCGTCGTTGAAGAGTAGCCTCAGGCCGAATCCGCCCTCTTTATCCTTCAAAATCAAAAGAAAATGACCCTTCGAAAAAATTGCTCAAATAACTACGAAAATGCAATCCCAAAATATATTGGCCCAATTCGGTGCTTAATTAACTTAATCATCGGCGCAGAATAGGATCAATAGACTTTATTATCGGTGGAGAATAGCCTTGAGCCGAATCCGTGATCTGTAGCGTCCAAAATCGAAAGAAAATGGCATTTCGGAAAAATCGCCCGAAATCTGTGATGGTACCCCCTTTGGGATCTGCCAAAAATGGACCCGGAAGAAATCCGCCCAAATTGGCCCTGGATGGACTTAATCCTCGTTGAAGAGTAGCCTCAGGCCGAATCCACCCTCTTTATCCTTCAAAATCCAAGGAAAATGACCCTTCGAAAAAAATTGTTCAAATAATTACGAAAATGCCATCCCAAAATATATTGGCCCAATTCGGTGCTTAATTGACTTAATCATCGACGCAGAATAGAATCAATAGACTTTATTACCGGTGGAGAATAGCCTCGAGCCGAATCCGTGATGTGTAGCCTCCAAAATCAAAAGAAAATGGCATTTCGGAAAAATCGCCCGAAATCTGTGATGGTATCCCTTTGGGATCTGCCAAAAATGGATGCGGAAGAAATCCGCCCAAATTGGCCCTGGATGGACTTAATCGTCGTTGAAGAGTAGCCTCAGGCCGAATCCACCCTCTTTATCCTTCAAAATCCAAAGAAAATGACCCTTCGAAAAAATTGCTCAAATAACTACGAAAATGCCATCCCAAAATATATTGGCACAATTCGGTGCTTAATTGACCTAATCATCGGCGCAAAAATAGGATCAATAGAATTTATTATCGGTGGAGAATAGCCTCGAGCCGAATCCGTGATCTGTAGCCTCCAAAATTGAAAGAAAATGGTATTTCGGAAAAATCGCCCCATATCTGTGATGGCACCCCTTTGGGATCTGCCAAAAATGGACACGCAAGAAATCCGCCCAAATTGGCCCTGGATGGACTTAATCGTCGTTGAAGAATAGCCTCAGGCCGAATCCACCCTCTTTATCCTTCAAAATCCAAGGAAAATGGCCCTTCGAAAAAAATTGCTCAAATAATTACGAAAATGCCATCCCAAAATATATTAGCCCAATTCGGTGCTTAATTGACTTAATCATCAGCGCATAATAGGATCAATAGACTTTATTATCGGTGGAGACTAGCCTCGAGCCGAATCCGTGATCTGTAGCCACCAAAATCGAAAGAAAATGGCATTTCGGAAAAATCGCCCAAAATTTGTGACGGTACCCCTTTGGGATCTGCCTAAAATGGACCCGGAAGAAATCCGCCCAAATTGGCCGTGGATGGACTTAATCGTCATTGAAGAGTAGCCTCAGGCCGAATCCACCCTCTTTATCCTTCAAAATCCAAGGAAAATGACCCTTCGAAAAAATTGCTCAAATAACTACGAAATGCAATCCCAAAATATATAGGCCCAATTCGGTGCTTAATTGACTTAATCATCGGCGCAGAATAGGATCAATAGAATTTATTATCGGTGGAGAATAGCCTTGAGCCGAATCGGTGATCTGTAGCGTCCAAAATCGAAAGAAAATGGCAATTTGGAAAAATCGCCCAAATCTGTGATGGTACCCCTTTGGGATCTGCCAAAAATGGACCCGGAAGAAATCGGCCCAAATTGGCCCTGGATGGACTTAATCATCGTTGAAGAATAGCCTCAGACCGAATCCACCCTCCTTATCCTTCAAAATCCAAGGAAAATGGCGCATCGAAAAAAATTGCTCAAATAATTACGAAAATGCCATCCCAAAATATATTGGCCCAATTCGGTGCTTAATTGACTTAATCATAGGCGCAGAATAGGATCAATAGACTTTATTATCGGTGGAGAATACCCTCGAGCCGAATCCGTGATCTGTAGCCTCCAAAATAGAAAGAAAATGGCATTTCGGAAAAATCGCCCGAAATCTGTGATGGTACCCCTTTGGGATCTGCCAAAAATGGACCCGGAAGAAATTCGCCAAAATTGGCCCTTGATGGACTTAATCGTCGTTGAAGAGTATCCTCAGGCCGAATCCACCCTCTTTATCCTTCAATCCAAGGAAAATGACCCTTCGAAAAAAATTGCTCAAATAATTACGAAAATGCCATCCCAAAATATATTGGCCCAATTCGGTGCTTAATTGACTTAATCATCGACGTAGAATAGGATCAATAGACTTTATTATCGGTGGAGAATAGCCTCGAGCCAAATCCGTGATCTGTAGCCTCCAAAATAGAAAGAAAATGGCATTTCGGAAAAATCGCCCGAAATCTGTGATGGTACCCCCTTTGGGATCTGCCAAAAATGGACCAGGAAGAAATCCGCCCAAATTGGCCCTGGATGGACTTAATCGTCGTTGAAGAGTAGCCTCATGCTGAATCCACCCTCTTTATCCTTCAAAATCCAAGGAAAATGACCCTTCGAAAAAAATTGCTCAAATAATTACGAAAATGCCATCCCAAAATATATTGGCCCAATTCGGTGCTTAATTGACTTAATCATCGGCGCAAAAATAGGATCAATAGAATTTATTATCGGTGGAGAATACCCTCGAGCCGAATCCGTGATCTGTAGCCTCCAAAATCGAAAGAAAATGGTATTTCGGAAAAATCGCCCCATATCTGTGCTGGTACCCCTTTGGGATCTGCCAAAAAATGGCCCCGCAAGAAATCCGCCCAAATTGGCCCTGGATGGACTTAATCCTCGTTGAAGAGTAGCCTCAGGCCGAATCCACCCTCTTTATCCTTCAAAATCCAAGGAAAATGACCCTTCGAAAAAAATTGTTCAAATAATTACGAAAATGCCATCCCAAAATATATTGGCCCAATTCGGTGCTTAATTGACTTAATCATCGACGCAGAATAGAATCAATAGACTTTATTACCGGTGGAGAATAGCCTCGAGCCGAATCCGTGATGTGTAGCCTCCAAAATCGAAAGAAAATGGCATTTCGGAAAAATCGCCCGAAATCTGTGATGGTATCCCTTTGGGATCTGCCAAAAATGGATCCGGAAGAAATCCGCCCAAATTGGCCCTGGATGGACTTAATCGTCGTTGAAGAGTAGCCTCAGGCCGAATCCACCCTCTTTATCCTTCAAAATCCAAGGAAAATGACCCTTCGAAAAAATTGCTCAAATAACTACGAAAATGCCATCCCAAAATATATTGGCCCAATTCGGTGCTTAATTGACCTAATCATCGGCGCAAAAATAGGATCAATAGAATTTATTATCGGTGGAGAATAGCCTCGAGCCGAATCCGTGATCTGTAGCCTCCAAAATCGAAAGAAAATGGTATTTCGGAAAAATCGCCCCATATCTGTGATGGTACCCCTTTGGGATCTGCCAAAAAATGGACCCGCAAGAAATCCGCCCAAATTGGCCCTGGATGGACTTAATCGTCGTTGAAGAATAGCCTCAGGCCGAATCCACCCTCTTTATCCTTCAAAATCCAAGGAAAATGGCCCTTCGAAAAAAATTGCTCAAATAATTACGAAAATGCCATCCCAAAATATATTAGCCCAATTCGGTGCTTAATTGACTTAATCATCAGCGCATAATAGGATCAATAGACTTTATTATCGGTGGAGACTAGCCTCGAGCCGAATCCGTGATCTGTAGCCACCAAAATCGAAAGAAAATGGCATTTCGGAAAAATCGACCGAAATCTGTGACGGTACCCCTTTGGGATCTGCCAAAAATGGACCCGGAAGAAATCCGCCCAAATTGGCCGTGGATGGACTTAATCGTCGTTGAAGAGTAGCCTCAGGCCGAATCCACCCTCTTTATCCTTCAAAATCCAAGGAAAATGACCCTTCGAAAAAATTGCTCAAATAACTACGAAATGCAATCCCAAAATATATTGGCCCAATTCGGTGCTTAATTGACTTAATCATCGGCGCAGAATAGGATCAATAGACTTTATTATCGGTGGAGAATAGCCTTGAGCCGAATCGGTGATCTGTAGCGTCCAAAATCGAAAGAAAATGGCAATTCGGAAAAATCGCCCGAAATCTGTGATGGTACCCCTTTGGGATCTGCCAAAAATGGACCCGGAAGAAATCGGCCCAAATTGGCCCTGGATGGACTTAATCATCGTTGAAGAATAGCCTCAGACCGAATCCACCCTCCTTATCCTTCAAAATCCAAGGAAAATGGCGCATCGAAAAAAATTGCTCAAATAATTACGAAAATGCCATCCCAAAATATATTGGCCCAATTCGGTGCTTAATTGACTTAATCATCGGCGCAAAATAGGATCAATAGAATTTATTATCGGTGGAGAATAGCCTCGAGCCGAATCCGTGATCTGTAGCCTCCAAAATCGAAAGAAAATGGTATTTCGGAAAAATCGCCCCATATCTGTGATGGTACCCCTTTGGGATCTGCCAAAAAATGGACACGCAAGAAATCCGCCCAAATTGGCCCTGGATGGACTTAATCGTCGTTGAAGAATAGCCTCAGGCCGAATCCACCCTCTTAATCCTTCAAAATCCAAGGAAAATGGCCCTTCGAAAAAAATTGCTCAAATAATTACGAAAATGCCATCCCAAAATATATTAGCCCAATTCGGTGCTTAATTGACTTAATCATCAGCGCATAATAGGATCAATAGACTTTATTATCGGTGGAGACTAGCCTCGAGGCGAATCCGTGATCTGTAGCCACCAAAATCGAAAGAAAAAGGCATTTCGGAAAAATCGCCCGAAATCTGTGACGGTACCCCTTTGGGATCTGCCAAAAATGGACCCGGAAGAAATCCGCCCAAATTGGCCGTGGATGGACTTAATCGTCGTTGAAGAGTAGCCTCAGGCCGAATCCACCCTCTTTATCCTTCAAAATCCAAGGAAAATGACCCTTCGAAAAAATTGCTCAAATAACTACGAAATGCAATCCCAAAATATATTGGCCCAATTCGGTGCTTAATTGACTTAATCATCGGCGCAGAATAGGATCAATAGAATTTATTATCGGTGGAGAATAGCCTTGAGCCGAATCGGTGATCTGTAGCGTCCAAAATCGAAAGAAAATGGCAATTCGGAAAAATCGCCCAAATCTGTGATGGTACCCCTTTGGGATCTGCCAAAAATGGACCCGGAAGAAATCGGCCCAAATTGGCCCTGGATGGACTTAATCATCGTTGAAGAATAGCCTCAGGCCGAATCCACCCTCCTTATCCTTCAAAATACAAGGAAAATGGCCCTTCGAAAAAAATTGCTCAAATAATTACGAAAATGCCATCCCAAAATATAGTGGCCTAATTCGGTGCTTAATTGACTTATTCATCGGCGCAGAATAGGATCAATAGACTTTATTATCGGTGGAGAATACCCTCGAGCCGAATCCGTGATCTGTAGCCTCCAAAATAGAAAGAAAATGGCATTTCGGAAAAATCGCCCGAAATCTGTGATGGTACCCCTATGGGATCTGCCAAAAATGGACCCGGAAGAATCCGCCAAAATTGGCCCTGGATGGACTTAATCGTCGTTGAAGAGTAGCCTCAGGCCGAATCCACCCTCTTTATCCTTCAATCCAAGGAAAATGACCATTCGAAAAAAATTGCTCAAATAATTACGAAAATGCCATCCCAAAATATATTGGCCCAATTCGGTGCTTAATTGACTTAATCATCGACGCAGAATAGGATCAATAGACTTTATTATCGGTGGAGAATACCCTCGAGCCAAATCCGTGATGTGTAGCCTCCAAAATCGAAAGAAACTGACATTTCGGAAAAATCGCCCGAAATCTGTGATGGTACCCCTTTGGGATCTGCCAAAAATGGACCCGGAAGAAATCCGCCCAAATTGGCCCTGGATGGACTTAATCGTCGTTGAAGAGTAGCCTCAGGCCGAATCCACCCTCTTTATCCTTCAAAATCCAAGGAAAATGACCCTTCGAAAAAATTGCTCAAATAACTACGAAAATGCAATCCCAAAATATATTGGCCCAATTCGGTGCTTAATTGACTTAATCATCGGCGCAGAATATAATCAATAGAATTTATTAACGGTGGAAAATAGCCTTGAGCCGAATCGGTGATCTGTAGCGTCCTAAATCGAAAGAAAATGGCAATTCGGAAAAATCGCCCCATATCTGTGCTGGTACCCCTTTGGGATCTGCCAAAAATGGACCCGGAAGAAATCGGCCCAAATTGGCCCTGGATGGACTTAATCATCGTTGAAGAATAGCCTCAAGCCGAAGCCACCCTCCTTATCCTTCAAAATCCAAGGAAAATGGCCATCCCAAAATATATTGGCCCAATTCGGTGCTTAATTGACTTAATCATCGGCGCAGAATAGGATCAATAGACTTTATTATCGGTGGAGAATACCCTCGAGCCGAATCCGTGATCTGTAGCCTCCAAAATAGAAAGAAAATGGCATTTCGTAAAAATCGCCCGAAATCGGTGATGGTACCCCTTTGGGATCTGCCAAAAATGGATCCGGAAGAAATCCGCCAAAATTGGCCCTTGATGGACTTAATCGTCGTTGAAGAGTAGCCTCAGGCCGAATCCACCCTCTTTATCCTTCAATCCAAGGAAAATGACCCTTCGAAAAAAATTGCTCAAATAATTACGAAAATGCCATCCCAAAATATATTGGCCCAATTCGGTGCTTAATTGACTTAATCATCGACGCAGAATAGGATCAATAGACTTTATTATCGGTGGAGAATAGCCTCGAACCGAATCCGTGATGTGTAGCCTCCTAAATCGAAAGAAAATGGCATTTCGGAAAAATCGCCCGAAATCTGTGATGGTACCCCTTTGGGATCTGCCAAAAATGGACTCGGAAGAAATCCGCCCAAATTGGCCCTGGATGGACTTAATCGTCGTTGAAGAGTAGCCTCAGGCCGAATCCACCATCTTTATCCTTCAAAATCCAAGGAAAATGACCCTTCGAAAAAATTGCTCAAATAACTACGAAAATGCCATCCCAAAATATATTGGCCCAATTCGGTGCTTAATTGACTTAATCATCGGCGCAAAAATAGGATCCATAGAATTTATTATCGGTGGAGAATAGCCTCGAGCCGTATCCGTGATCTGTAGCCTCCAAAATCGAAAGAAAATGGTATTTCGGAAAAATCACCCCATATCTGTGCTGGTACCCCTTTGGGATCTGCCAAAAAATGGCCCCGCAAGAAATCCGCCCAAATTGGCTCTGGATGGACTTAATCGTCGTTGAAGAATAGCCTCAGGACGAATCCACCCTCTTTATCCTTCAAAATCCAAGGAAAATGGCTCTTCGAAAAAGAATTGCGCAAATAATTACGAAAATGCCATCCCAAAATATTTTGGCCCAATTCGGTGCTTAATTGACTTAATCATCAGCGCATAATAGGATCAATAGACTTTATTATCGGTGGAGAATAGCCTCGAGCCGAATCCGTGATCTGTAGCCTCCAAAATAGAAAGAAAATGGCATTTCGGAAAAATCGCCCGAAATCAGTGATGGTACCCCTTTGGGATCTGCCAAAAATGGACCCGGAAGAAATCGGCCCAAATTGGCCCTGGATGGACTTAATCATCGTTGAAGAATAGCCTCAGGCCGAATCCACCCTCCTTATCCTTCAAAATCCAAGGAAAATGGCCCTTCGAAAAAAATTGCTCAAATAATTACGAAAATGCCATCCCAAAATATATTGGCCCAATTTGGTGCTTAATTTACTTAATCATCGACGTAGAATAGGATCAATAGACTTTATTATCGGTGGAGAATACCCTCGAGCCAAATCCGTGATGTGTAACCTTTAAAATCGAAAGAAACTGACATTTCGGAAAAATCGCCCGAAATCTGTGATGGTACCCCTTTCGGATCTGCCAAAAATGGACCCGGAAGAAATCCGCCCAAATTGGCCCTGGATGGACTTAATCGTCGTTCAAGAGTAGCCTCAGGCCGAATCCACCCTCTTTATCCTTCAAAATCCAAGGAAAATGACCCTTCGAAAAAATTGCTCAAATAACTACGAAAATGAAATCCCAAAATATATTGGCCCAATTCGGTGCTTAATTGACTTAATCATCGGCGCAGAATATAATCAATTGAATTTATTATCCGTGGAAAATAGCCTTGAGCCGAATCGGTGATCTGTAGCGTCCTAAATCGAAAGAAAATGGCAATTCGGAAAAATTGCCCCATATCTGTGCCGTACCCCTTTGGGATCTGCCAAAAATGGACCCGGAAGAAATCGGCCCAAATTGGCCCTGGATGGACTTAATCATCGTTGAAGAATAGCCTCAAGCCGAATCCACCCTCCTTATCCTTCAAAATCCAAGAAAAATGGCCCTTCGAAAAAAATTGCTCAAATAATTACGAAAATGCCATCCCAAAATATATTGGCCCAATTCAGTGCTTAATTGACTATATCATCGGCGCAGAATAGGATCAATAGACTTTATTATCGGTGGAGAATACCCTCGAGCCGAATCCGTGATCTGTAGCCTCCAAAATAGAAAGAAAATGGCATTTCGTAAAAATCGCCCGAAATCTGTGATGGTACCCCTTTGGGATCTGCCAAAAATGGACCCGGAAGAAATCCGCCAAAATTGGCCCTTGATGGACTTAATCGTCGTTGAAGAGTAGCCTCAGGCCGAATCCACCCTCTTTATCCTTCAATCCAAGGAAAATGACCCTTCGAAAAAAATTGCTCAACTAATTACGAAAATGCCATCCCAAAATATATTGGCCCAATTCGGTGCTTAATTGACTTAATCATCTACGCAGAATAGGATCAATAGACTTTATTATCGGTGGAGAATAGTCTCGGCCGAATCCGTGATCTGTAGCCTCCAAAATAGAAAGAAAATGGCATTTCGGAAAAATCGCCCGAAATCTGTGATGGTACCCCTTTGGGATCTGCCAAAAATGGACCCGGAAGAAATCCGCCCAAATTGTCCCTGGATGGACTTAATCGTCGTTGAAGAGTAGCCTCAGGCCGAATCCACCATCTTTATCCTTCAAAATCCAAGGAAAATGACCCTTCGAAAAAATTGCTCAAATAACTACGAAAATGCCATCCCAAAATATATTGGCCCAATTCGGTGCTTAATTGACTTAATCATCGGCGCAAAAATAGGATCCATAGAATTTATTATCGGTGGAGAATAGCCTCGAGCCGTATCCGTGATCTGTAGCCTCCAAAATCGAAAGAAAATGGTATTTCGGAAAAATCACCCCATATCTGTGCTGGTACCCCTTTGGGATCTGCCAAAAAATGGCCCCGCAAGAAATCCGCCCAAATTGGCTCTGGATGGACTTAATCGTCGTTGAAGAATAGCCTCAGGCCGAATCCACCCTCTTTATCCTTCAAAATCCAAGGAAAATGGCTCTTCGAAAAAAATTGCACAAATAATTACGAAAATGCCATCCCAAAATATTTTGGCCCAATTCGGTGCTTAATTGACTTAATCATCAGCGCATAATAGGATCAATAGACTTTATTATCGGTGGAGAATAGCCTCGAGCCGAATCCGTGATCTGTAGCCTCCAAAATAGAAAGAAAATGGCATTTCGGAAAAATCGCCCGAAATCTGTGATGGTACCCCTTTGGGATCTGCCAAAAATGGACCCGGAAGAAATCGGCCCAAATTGGCCCTGGATGGACTTAATCATCGTTGAAGAATAGCCTCAGGCCGAATCCACCCTCCTTATCCTTCAAAATCCAAGGAAAATGGCCCTTCGAAAAAAATTGCTCAAATAATTACGAAAATGCCATCCCAAAATATATTGGCCCAATTTGGTGCTTAATTTACTTAATCATCGACGTAGAATAGGATCAATAGACTTTATTATCGGTGGAGAATACCCTCGAGCCAAATCCGTGATGTGTAACCTTTAAAATCGAAAGAAACTGACATTTCGGAAAAATCGCCCGAAATCTGTGATGGTACCCCTTTCGGATCTGCCAAAAATGGACCCGGAAGAAATCCGCCCAAATTGGCCCTGGATGGACTTAATCGTCGTTGAAGAGTAGCCTCAGGCCGAATCCACCCTCTTTATCCTTCAAAATCCAAGGAAAATGACCCTTCGAAAAAATTGCTCAAATAACTACGAAAATGAAATCCCAAAATATATTGGCCCAATTCGGTGCTTAATTGACTTAATCATCGGCGCAGAATATAATCAATTGAATTTATTATCCGTGGAAAATAGCCTTGAGCCGAATCGGTGATCTGTAGCGTCCTAAATCGAAAGAAAATGGCAATTCGGAAAAATTGCCCCATATCTGTGCCGTACCCCTTTGGGATCTGCCAAAAATGGACCCGGAAGAAATCGGCCCAAATTGGCCCTGGATGGACTTAATCATCGTTGAAGAATAGCCTCAAGCCGAATCCACCCTCCTTATCCTTCAAAATCCAAGAAAAATGGCCCTTCGAAAAAAATTGCTCAAATAATTACGAAAATGCCATCCCAAAATATATTGGCCCAATTCAGTGCTTAATTGACTATATCATCGGCGCAGAATAGGATCAATAGACTTTATTATCGGTGGAGAATACCCTCGAGCCGAATCCGTGATCTGTAGCCTCCAAAATAGAAAGAAAATGGCATTTCGTAAAAATCGCCCGAAATCTGTGATGGTACCCCTTTGGGATCTGCCAAAAATGGACCCGGAAGAAATCCGCCAAAATTGGCCCTTGATGGACTTAATCGTCGTTGAAGAGTAGCCTCAGGCCGAATCCACCCTCTTTATCCTTCAATCCAAGGAAAATGACCCTTCGAAAAAAATTGCTCAACTAATTACGAAAATGCCATCCCAAAATATATTGGCCCAATTCGGTGCTTAATTGACTTAATCATCTACGCAGAATAGGATCAATAGACTTTATTATCGGTGGAGAATAGTCTCGGCCGAATCCGTGATCTGTAGCCTCCAAAATAGAAAGAAAATGGCATTTCGGAAAAATCGCCCGAAATCTGTGATGGTACCCCTTTGGGATCTGCCAAAAATGGACCCGGAAGAAATCCGCCCAAATTGGCCCTGGATGGACTTAATCGTCGTTCAAGAGTAGCCTCAGGCCGAATCCACCCTCTTTATCCTTCAAAATCCATGGAAAATGACATTTCGAAAAAAATTGTTCAAATAATTACGAAAATGCCATCCCAAAATATATTGGCCCAATTTGGTGCTTAATTTACTTAATCATCGACGTAGAATAGGATCAATAGACTTTATTATCGGTGGAGAATAGCCTCGAGCCAAATCCGTGATCTGTAGCCTTCAAAATAGAAAGAAAATGGCATTTCGGAAAAATCGCCCGAAATCTGTGATTGGTACCCCTTTGGGAACTGCCAAAAATGGACCCGGAAGAAATCTACCCAAATTGGCCTCGGATGGACTTAATCGTCGTTGAAGAGTAGCCTCAGGCCGAATCCACCCTCTTTATCCTTCAAAATCCAAGGAAAATGACCCATCGAAAAAAATTGCTCAAATAATTACGAAAATGCCATCCCAAAATATATTGGCCCAATTCGGTGCTTCATTGACTTAATCATCGACGCAGAATAGGATCAATAGACTTTATTATCGGTGGAGAATACCCTCGAGCCAAATCCGTGATGTGTAACCTTTAAAATCGAAAGAAACTGACATTTCGGAAAAATCGCCCGAAATCTGTGATGGTACCCCTTTCGGATCTGCCAAAAATGGACCCGGAAGAAATCAGCCCAAATTGGGCCTGGATGGACTTAATCGTCGTTCAAGAGTAGCCTCAGGCCGAATCCACCCTCTTTATCCTTCAAAATCCAAGGAAAATGACCCTTCGAAAAAATTGCTCAAATAACTACGAAAATGCAATCCCAAAATATATTGGCCCAATTCGGTGCTTAATTGACTTAATCATTGGCGCAGAATATAATCAATAGAATTTATTATCCGTGGAAAATAGCCTTGAGCCGAATCGGTGATCTGTAGCGTCCTAAATCGAAAGAAAATGGCAATTCGGAAAAATCGCCCCATATCTGTGCCGTACCCCTTTGGGATCTGCCAAAAATGGACCCGGAAGAAATCGGCCCAAATTGGCCCTGGATGGACTTAATCATCGTTGAAGAATAGCCTCAAGCCGAATCCACCCTCCTTATCCTTCAAAATCCAAGAAAAATGGCCCTTCGAAAAAAATTGCTCAAATAATTACGAAAATGCCGTCCCAAAATATATTGGCCCAATTCGGTGCTTAATTGACTTAATCATCGGCGCAGAATAGGATCAATAGACTTTATTATCGGTGGAGAATACCCTCGAGCCGAATCCGTGATCTGTAGCCTCCAAAATAGAAAGAAAATGGCATTTCGGAAAAATCGCCCGAAATCTGTGATGGTACCCCTTTGGGATCTGCCAAAAATGGACCCGGAAGAAATCCGCCAAAATTGGCCCTGGATGGACTTAATCGTCGTTGAAGAGTAGCCTCAGGCCGAATCCACCCTCTTTATCCTTCAATCCAAGGAAAATGACCCTTCGAAAAAAATTGCTCAAATAATTACGAAAATGCCATCCCAAAATATATTGGCCCAATTCGGTGCTTAATTGACTTAATCATCTACGCAGAATAGGATCAATAGACTTTATTATCGGTGGAGAATAGTCTCGAGCCGAATCCGTGGTCTGTAGCCTCCAAAATAGAAAGAAAATGGCATTTCGGAAAAATCGCCCGAAATCTGTGATGGTACCCCTTTGGGATCTGCCAAAAATGGACCCGGAAGAAATCCGCCCAAATTGGCCCTGGATGGACTTAATCGTCGTTAGAGAGTAGCCTCAGGCCGAATCCACCCTCTTTATCCTTCAAAATCCAAGGAAAATGACATTTCGAAAAAAATTGCTCAAATAATTACGAAAATGCCATCCCAAAATATATTGGCCCAATTTGGTGCTTAATTTACTTAATCATCGACGTAGAATAGGATCAATAGACTTTATTATCGGTGGAGAATAGCCTCGAGCCAAATCCGTGATCTGTAGCCTTCAAAATAGAAAGAAAATGGCATTTCGGAAAAATCGCCCGAAATCTGTAATTGGTACCCCCTTTGGGAACTGCAAAAAATGGACCCGGAAGAAATCCACCCAAATTGGCCCTGGATGGACTTAATCGTCGTTGAAGAGTAGCCTCAGGCCGAATCCACCCTCTTTATCCTTCAAAATCCAAGGAAAATGACCCATCGAAAAAAATTGCTCAAATAATTACGAAAATGCCATCCCAAAATATATTGGCCCAATTCGGTGCTTCATTGACTTAATCATCGACGCAGAATAGGATCAATAGACTTTATTATCGGTGGAGAATAGCCTCGAGCCGAATCCGTGATGTGTAGCCTCCTAAATCGAAAGAAAATGGCATTTCGGAAAAATCGCACGAAATCTGTGATGGTACCCCTTTGGGATCTGCCAAAAATGGACCCGGAAGAAATCCGCCCAAATTGGCCCTGGATGGACTTAATCGTCTTTGAAGATTAGCCTCAGGCCGAATCCACCATCTTTATCCTTCAAAATCCACGGAAAATGACCCTTCGAAAAAATTGCTCAAATAACTACGAAAATGCCATCCCAAAATATATTGGCCCAATTCGGTGCTTAATTGACTTAATCATCGGCGCAAAAATAGGATCCATAGAATTTATTATCGGTGGAGAATAGCCTCGAGCCGTATCCGTGATCTGTAGCCTCCAAAATCGAAAGAAAATGGTATTTCGGAAAAATCGCCCCATATCTGTGCTTGTACCCCTTTGGGGTCTGCCAAAAAATGGCCCCGCAAGAAATCCGCCCAAATTGGCTCTGGATGGACTTAATCGTCGTTGAAGAATAGCCTCAGGCCGAATCCACCCTCTTTATCCTTCAAAATCCAAGGAAAATGGCTCTTCGAAAAAAATTGCGCAAATAATTACGAAAATGCCATCCCAAAATATATTGGCCCAATTCGGTGCTTAATTGACTTAATCATCGGCGCATAATAGGATCAATAGACTTTATTATCGGTGGAGACTAGTCTTGAGCCGAATCCGTGATCTGTAGCCACCAAAATCGAAAGAAAATGGCATTTCGGAAAAATCGCCCGAAATCTGTGATGGTACCCCTTTGGGATCTGCCAAAAATGGACCCGGAAGAAATCCGCCCAAATTGGCCCTGGATGGACTTAATCGTCGTTGAAGAGTAGCCTCGGGCCGAATCCACCCTCTTTATCCTTCAAAATCCAAGGAAAATGACATTTCGAAAAAAATTGCTCAAATAATTACGAAAATGCCATCCCAAAATATATTGGCCCAATTTGGTGCTTAATTTACTTAATCATCGACGTAGAATAGGATCAATAGACTTTATTATCGGTGGAGAATAGTCTCGAGCCAAATCCGTGATCTGTAGCCTTCAAAATAGAAAGAAAATGGCATTTCGGAAAAATCGCCCGAAATCTGTGATTGGTACCCCCTTTGGGAACTGGCAAAAATGGACCCGGAAGAAATCCGCCCAAATTGGCCCTGGATGGACTTAATCGTCGTTGACGAGTAGCCTCAGGCCGAATCCACCCTCTTTATCCTTCAAAATCCAAGGAAAATGACCCATCGAAAAAAATTGCTCAAATAATTACGAAAATGCCATCCCAAAATATATTGGCCCAATTCGGTGCTTAATTGACTTAATCATCGACGCAGAATAGGATCAATAGACTTTATTATCGGTGGAGAATAGCCTCGAGCCGAATCCGTGATGTGTAGCCTCCTAAATCGAAAGAAAATGGTATTTCGGAAAAATCGCCCCATAAATCCAATCCAATCCACCAATCCAATCCATCAATCCATTAAAAATATCCACCTAATCCAATCCATTTAAATCCAATCCATTTGATCCAAATCCAATTGGATTGGTGGATTCATGGATTGGATCCATGGATCATTGGCAAATTACGGTTTAGTACCTATAATTTTTATTTTTTACATTTTGGTACCTAAAATTTAATTTTTTATACGAAAAATATCATTGGAAAATTACGTTTTGGTACCTAAAATTTTTCATCGTGACATTTTAGTACCTAAACTTTTTACATTTTACATATTGGTCCTTGGTTGAGGATGTCATTTGGATTCATGGATAATCCACCAATCCACTTGATCCAATCCATGAATCCACCAATCCATTAGATCCAATCCATTTGATCCATGGATCCACCAATCCAATCCACCAATCCACCAATCCAATCCATTTGCCACCTCTATCTGTGTTGGTACCCCTTTGGGATCTGCCAAAAAATGGACCCGCAAGAAATCCGACCAAATTGGCCCTGGATGGACTTAATCGTCGTTGAAGAATAGCCTCAGGCCGAATCCACCCTCTTTATCCTTCAAAATCCAAGGAAAATGGCCCTTCGAAAAAAAAAATTGCTCAAATATTTACGAAAATGCCATCCCAAAATATATTGGCCCAATTCGGTGCTTGATTGACTTAATCATCGGCGCATAATAGGATCAATAGACTTTATTATCGTGGAGACTAGCCTCGAGCCGAATCCGTGATCTGTAGCCACCAAAATCGAAAGAAAATGGCATTTCGGAAAAATCGCCCGAAATCTGTGATGGTACCCCTTTGGGATCTGCAAAAAATGGACCTGGAAAATCCGCCCAAATTGGCCCTTGATGGACTTAATCGTCGTTGAAGAGTAGCCTCAGGCCGAATCCACCCCTTTTATCCTTCAAAATCCAAGGAAAATGACCCTTCGAAAATATTTCTAAAATAATTACGAAAATGCCATCCCAAAATATATTGGCCCAATTCATTGCTTAATTGACTTAATCATCGACGCAGAATAGGATCAATAGGCTTTATTATCGGTGGAGAATAGCCTCGAGCGGAATCCGTGATCTGTAGCCTTCAAAATAGAAAGAAAATGGCATTTCGGAAAAATCGCCCGAAATCTGTGATTGGTACCCCCTTTGGGATCTGCCAAAAATGGACCCGGAAGAAATCCGCCCAAATTGGCCCTGGATGGACTTAATCGTCGTTGAAGAGTAGCCTCAGGCCGAATCCACCCTTTTATCCTTCAAAATCCAAGGAAAATGACCCTTCGAAAAAAATTGCTCAAATAATTACGAAAATGCCATCCCAAAATATATTGGCCCAATTCGGTGCTTAATTGACTTAATCATCGACGCAGAATAGGATCAATAGAATTTATTATCGGTGGAGAATAGCCTCGAGCCGAATCCGTGATCTGTAGCCTCCAAAATCGAAAGAAAATGGTATTTCGGAAAAATCGCCCCATATCTGTGTTGGTACCCCTTTGGGATCTGCCAAAAAATGGACCCGCAAGAAATCCGCCCAAATTGGCCCTGGATGGACTTAATCGTCGTTGAAGAATAGCCTCAGGCCGAATCCACCCTCTTTATCCTTCAAAATCCAAGGAAAATGGCCCTTCGAAAAAAAATTGCTCAAATAATTACGAAAATGCCATCCCAAAATATATTGGCCCAATTCGGTGCTTGATTGACTTAATCATCGGCGCATAATAGGATCAATAGACTTTATTATCGGTGGAGACTAGCCTCGAGCCGAATCCGTGATCTGTAGCCACCAAAATCGAAAGAAAATGGCATTTCGGAAAAATCGCCCGAAATCTGTGATGGTACCCCTTTGGGATCTGCAAAAAATGGACCTGGAAAATCCGCCCAAATTGGCCCTTGATGGACTTAATCGTCGTTGAAGAGTAGCCTCAGGCCGAATCCACCCCTTTTATCCTTCCAAATCCAAGGAAAATGACCCTTCGAAAATATTTCTAAAATAATTACGAAAATGCCATCCCAAAATATATTGGCCCAATTCATTGCTTAATTGACTTAATCATCGACGCAGAATAGGATCAATAGACTTTATTATCGGTGGAGAATAGCCTCGAGCGGAATCCGTGATCTGTAGCCTCCAAAATAGAAAGAAAATAGCATCTCAGAAAAATCGCCCGAAATCTGTGATGGTACCCCTTTGGGATCTGCCAAAAATGGACCCGGAAGAAATCCGGCCAAATTGGCCCTGGATGGACTTAATCGTCGTTGAAGAGTAGCCTCAGGCCGAATCTACCCTATTTATCCTTCAAAATCCAAGGAAAATGACCCTTCGAAAAAAAACTGCTCAAATAATTACGAAAATGCCATCCCAAAATATATTGGCCCAATTCGGTGCTTAATTGACTTAATCATCGACGCAGAATAGGATCAATAGGCTTTATTATCGGTGGAGAATAGCCTCGAGCCGAATCTGTGTTGTGTAGCCTCCAAAATCGAAAGAAAATGGCATTTAGGAAAAATCGCCCGAAATCTGTGATGGTACCCCTTTGGGATCTGCCAAAAATGGACCCGGAAGAAATCCGGCCAAATTGGCCCTGGATGGACTTAATCGTCGTTGAAGAGTAGCCTCAGGCCGAATCTACCCTATTTATCCTTCAAAATCCAAGGAAAATGACCCTTCGGAAAAAAACTGCTCAAATAATAACGAAAATGCCATCCCAAAATATATTGGCCCAATTCGGTGCTTAATTGACTTAATCATCGACGCAGAATAGGATGAATAGGCTTTATTATCGGTGGAGAATAGCCTCGAGCCGAATCTGTGTTGTGTAGCCTCCAAATTCGAAAGAAAATGGCATTTAGGAAAAATCGCCCGAAATCTGTGATGGTACCCCTTTGGGATCTGCCAAAAATGGACCCGGAAGAAATCCGCCCAAATTGGCCCTGGATGGACTTAATCGTCGTTGAAGAGTAGCCTCAGGCCGAATCCACCCTATTTATCCTTCAAAATCCAAGGAAAATGACCCTTCGAAAAAAATTGCTCAAATAATTACGAAAATGCCATCCCAAAATATATTGGCCCAATTCGGTGCTTAATTGACTTAATCATCGACGCAGAATATGATCAATAGACTTTATTATCGGTGGAGAATAACCTCGAGCCGAATCCGTGATCTGTAGCCTCCAAAATAGTAAGAAAATGACATTTCGGAAAAATCG